>SRPZ01000165.1:0-66163 GCA_018360255.1 Claviceps maximensis
TAACCCTAACCCTAACCCTAACCCTAACCCTAACCCTAACCCTAACCCTAACCCTAACCCTAACCCTAACCCTAACCCTAACCCTAACCCTAAGCTAACCCTATATTCCTAATTATAATACTATTATACTTTATTATAGATAGAATTAACCTAATCCCACTATTTTTCTTTATAATAAGAAAATAAGGGTTTTAATAAAAACTATAAGATTCTTCTAATAAACTATAATCTAACTTTTTCTTTAATAATTTAACTAATCTTAATTAAAGGGTATAAGAAATTAAAATAGACTTAGCTTACTAAGCTAAATACTCTATAACTTTAATAACTTAGAGTAGTATAATAAGAGAATTAACCTTACTAATATATAATAAGTCCTATCCTAAGGCAGCCTCTTTATTACTAAGAATTTCCTTAAAAATATTAAGTTCTTAATAAGTAAGATATTCTTTTATTTTATTAACTATTTAATTAAGTCTTTTCTAGGTTAAATAAAACCCCTATAAGTGTTTAGAAAACTATTTTATAATAAATTCTTTATACTTTTTATTAGTTTTAAGGCACTTCTTAACTAACTTCTATCTCTTTATTTTCTACTTTAGATCTTTATTTAAAATAGATTTATTAAAGGGAATATTATTAAGGGGGTATACTTTTTAACTAATATATTTATATATAGTATTTACCTTTAAATTAGATATTTATATTTATTAAGATAGTTAAATTTCCTTAGTAGCTATATTTAGTTAAGCTTTCTAGCTTTTAAGGGCTTATTTAAAGATAAGTGCTATTACTTTATCCCCCTCCTCTTCTATAACTAGCACTAAAATTTTATCTTTTTTTAATTTAAATTTTATTTTATCTTTAACTATTTAATTAGGTTTCTCTATTTCTTTATTTATATTTTCTTAGTATATTATAAGCAAATTAACTATAACTTTAGGTAGTAAACCTTTATTAACTATATTCTATATAACTAAACTAGCTGCCTAAGATATAATAATAATATTTCTAAAATAATATTTTATCCTTAACTTACTAGGACCTTAACTATAATTAAATAATACTTATACTTAGTAAATAAATAGTATACCTAAGATTAAAGGGACTAAAACTATATTAGGAGTAATATAAAAGCACATTAGTATTTAGATATTTCTAAGGAAAAGCTTTATATAAACTTTACCTTTAAGCTTAATAGTATTATTTAAGTAGGATATGCTATTAGTATTAATATCTATTAAGTATATCTTTAAACTAGCTTTATATATAAACTCTTCTATAATTAGGTTCCTTTATAACCTATAATTAATTAAGGCTAGTAGTAGAGGCCCTTCTAAGTCTCTAAGTTAAACTTATAAATAAGGAAGGTTCTATAGGTAGCCTACTACTATATATAAATAAACCACTTTATAAGATCTATCCCTCTCTTTAGGCTTCTAATTAATTTATACTAAGTTAGAATAGATATAATTAGATAAATTATAGCCTAATTAAAGTAGGTTTATATAAAGAGTTGCTATTCCTAGTCTCTTTTATAGTTACTTCTATAGGGCATTATTAACTTTAACTATAGATTCCCTAACTTATTATATACTAAGTTTATTAGCATTTCTTTTCTTATTCTTTTCTATAAGTTTAGTTATAGTCTTAATAACTTAACTTATTATTCTTTAATTAAATAATCTAGGTATCTCCTAGTATTAGTACTTTTAAGGCTAAATTAATTTAGCTAACTTAAATAACCTATTATAGTAGAATACCTCTTTAATCCCTTTAGTATAGGTAGAATACTTACTAATAGCTAATTTAGCTAGTAATAGAAAGAGCTTAAAGAGATTATATAGGCTTATACCTACCTTTTTACTAAAGACCTCTTTATATAGTTAGGTAATAAAGTAGTCTTATAGTAACCCTTTTCTATAACCTATAATACTAAATTCTTCTTTCTAAGATTATTTAATAATAATAGCTTAGAATTACTTATTAACTATAGGTTTATTTAGGATCTCTTTAACCTATACTCTCTTTAGTATATTAATATTAATAGCTATATTTATTAAAGGGGATCCTTTAACTCTTTCTAGGGTTATTACCTTAGTCTTAAGCTATAGCTCTTTTATTAATACCTTAGTAGGTATAAGTTACTACTATTTAGGCCTATAGAGTAAAAGATTTAATTATTTAGTAATATTAATAAAGACCCTTTTTTTATTAATTAATATAGTTTAGTAATTTATAGGAATATTCTTATAGTTCTATACTTATTCTATAAAATAATTAATAGTATAATCCCTAAAATATTTAACCTAGAAAATAGCTAGTTAATAAATATAACTCCTAGTATTAAGGAATAAATTATAAAGCATAGAGGGAACTTAGTACTTTAATAAATTATCTCTAATTATAAGAATTTAAGCTTAAGAGTTATATTATATAAACCTAACCTTCTAATTATATCTTAAGAAGTTATAATAATTAGAGTAGTAACCTTCTTTATTATAGTAAAAGTAGTAATTAAATTATTATTTATTAGCACTAAAAATATTTAAATAGATATTAATATACTCTTTTTATTCTCTAGCTTATATAGAATTATAGGCTATAAAATATAGAAAATTTAGCTTTTTATTTATTTAATATAAAGAATTAAATAGTTATGCTTATTCTTAAAGTATAGTAATTTATAGTTCTTCTAGCTACTTTAATAAAGTATTAATTTAACTTTTATAGTTAATATTTTCCCTAATATTTTATAATAGGGGTAGAAATAAGTTAACTAGTTTAGTTCTTTTTACCTAGGCTTTTTTAGCTATAAAAAGGGCTAACTAAAGGACTTTCTTATAATTAAATAGTTAATTATTAAGATAAGTATTAATAATCTTAGCTAGGTTATAATTCTTAAGTTATAAGCATATCTTTATATAATTATTTAGCTTAATTTAAAGGGTTTTATACTTCTTATAAATAAATAATTCTTTACTAATCCCTTACTTATTTATAAAGCTAATAATAATTTAACTAGGAATAGCTTTATAGATATATATAGATTAAATAAAGAGAGTTTTCTAATTATTAAGGAAAGCCTTTAATATTAACGCTTAGTGCTACTATAGCTATAAGTAAGTATTAGAGAATGTCTAAGGGCGCTATATATTAAGCTTCTTAAGTTAATTTATTATACTTTTAGTTCTTTTCTAAGAGGTTACTTAATACTATAAAAGAAATGCCTCCTTAGCTTCCTACTAAGTATATATAGTAATAAAGGTTTTAATATCCTTATAAAGTTTAAAGGTAACTTCCTTCTTAAATATTTAGTATTATTTATTATTAAAAAAACTAAGGGTATATATCTTTACTTTAAAGTCCTTTAGAAAATTAGTAATATTCTTACTAGTAAATTATTCTATACTATAGTTACTCTAGAGGGATATAAAAGCACTTTATTTATTTAGGGTTTTCTTTAGGAGTTTAGTAAAGGCCTTTAAGTTAAAACTATTAATAAAACTATTAAAAGTAGCTATAATAAGTAAAGAAAAATCCTTATTTTAAACTAGTTTAGGGGTTAGTTATTCTATACTAGCTTAGTTAAAGAAAGAAGAAAATATTATTAATATTACTTACTTAAGTTAATCTTTAGAGCTTATATTATTAAATATAGGTATAAATAAGGAGTAAATTAATTAATTAGGAGGTTTTTCCTTATATATACCTTTCTTCTTATAAAGTAAGCTATATTATTATTTAATAAGCTTAACTAAGTTATTATTCTTATTAACACTATAAACTAGAACTAAAATTCTAATAAGGCTATTTTAGGTTATAATTAGGAGGATACCTATAATAAAGGTAACTATATAAAACCTAATAAAATTAAGTATAATTAAATAATCTATAGTTCTATTTATTTTAAAAAGAAAGAAATTAGTATTTTAAGTAGGTTCTAGTATTACCTTTAGTAAGCTCTTCCTTTTTATTAATAAGTTAGCATTATAACTTTACACTTTAAGCACTAATAATTCTAATTTTATTAGCTATAATCTAAAAACCTATAATTTCTTATATTAATTAAGTTTTAAACTACTCTAATACTTCTAATTAAATAATCTAGATATTTTATAATATTTTTATAACTAATTATCTTAGTTTTATAAGTTTAGTTAGTTATAATAAGGTCTAACTCTAGGTTATAGCCTTTAATTATAAGATATTATAAGCAATAAAATAAGCTATATAAAGGCTACTTAACTTACTTTACCTAGGTAAAACCACTATTTATAATAAATAAAAAAGAGAATACTATACTATATACCTAAAAGTAAGAGTATATATATAAATATAGTTATTACCCTATTATATTCTATAACCTTTAATATATATAGAATTAGCTTTAAGCTAATAAAGCTATAAAGAAAAAGGTTAGTTAAAGAGAGCTTCTTCTAATTAAATAGTTTAAATTATTAGAAGTTAGAAATAATAGTTATAGAATAAAATATAAATAGTAATTATACCTTAATAATAACTAGGTTTATATAAGAATAGTATTATAATAATAGGTACTTTTATACCTATACCCTAGAAAAGAAAATAGAAAAATAGCTTAATTTTTTAACTATTTAAGGGTATAGGCCCTTTTTATAGTATCTAATTAGATAGTCTAACTACACTATGCTAAGGTCTTACTCCCTTAGCAGCCACAATGCCTTCTTCTAAATTACCGCAGACCATGTTCCTTCTGCCGCGACACACTATAAACTATGTTCCTTCTACTGCAATATAATATATAGCTATTGCATAAGCATTTATAGTAAGGTAAGCGTTTTTATAAGGACGTATGTATTTTAGGTGGTAGTGTGTGGCAATTAATACACTTAGCTAAATGTAGCTAGGACTATAGATACAGCGTAAAATGTATAGCTACGAATATCAATTCTCTAAAGCTAGCCTGAGCTGAGTTAAAGTCTGGTTCAACTTTCTAATACTCACGACAAGCGAGGCAGTGATGCCTAGGTTTGCCACTATTTAGCGTTATTGTCTAAGAGATACTCTCTGCGAGTGCTGTACCTGCTATACGCACAACGAGTTTTTGGCCTCGAACTTGTTTAGCTTTGAGCATATTTAGCCCCTGAATAATTCCATTCCACCGTCCTAGTACTTCTCTGACGGGATGGCATTTGATTTGCCCCTTATCTAGAAGCATTTGTATTTCGTGCCGCCACCGTATCCCCAGTTCTAATTTCGTTGGGTCGGCCTTTCGATAATAAAGATCTCGAAGCTTGATCTCTTTGCCCCATATTGCGTAGGCCAAAGGCATATCCACATTGACCGACTTACGGGTACGCCATTCGGGGGGCGCATAATCCAGGCTCGCATATCGAGCCCCGGCTCTTGCCAAGGTCGTGAAACAGCAACTAATCGTTTCGGGGCTCGTGATGCAGTCTATGACATGCTTCAACGAGCCGTCGGTAGCTTTTCGAACCGTTTCTGCCCATGTCGGAGACGTATACGCAAATACTGAAGTCGCGCCAAATTCCTTCACAAGAGTCGAGGACGCGCTCGATGCGATGGCAATAGCATTATAGCCGGACCTGTAATGTTCAATACGATGCTCTGTCAGCTTAAGCAAGGACAATAGGAGTGAAAATCGGGGTCCTGTATCATTCCTTTTTTTCCTCCTTGGAGTGCTTGGAAATATGGACTCACTTGGTTAGAATTTGGCACGCCATGGTGCCCGTAGCCGTGGCCCCACCATATACCAGGACAGGCACTCGACTTCCGTCAGTTCGTGGAGGAGCAGGTGATGATGGACATCCTGTGAGCTTAAGACTATTTTCCATGGCAAGAGCAACCGTCGCCCATCCGGCACCACCCAAGGCCGCTCCTTCCAGGTCGCTCCACGTATCCGGCACTCGAAGGAGAAGGCGAGCGTCCGCCACGAGATACTCTGCAAAGGCGCCATTGCTCGGATCCGCAGGATTACTACCGTGAATAGCGCCACAAAGGCGCGTCCCTGGAGCCCAAGCCACCGCTTCACACCCTGCTTCGAGTACGGTGCCTACGAAGTCGCATCCTAACACTGCGCCTGGGACTGGATGATACGAGGGCATCCGGAAGTCGCTTGGATTCAAGGCAACTGCCAGAACTCGTATCAAGACCTGGAACGGCTCAGAGATGGTTGGCATTGGATGATTTTTCTTAATCATGGGCTCATCCTGACCCTCGGTAGGCTGAACGAGACATGTTTGCATTTGAGCCATCGTAGAATGTGGTTGACGGTGGCCGATCAGAATAGGCTCAAACTCGATTGTAGTAATGCAGACATCTTTCTTCATACTTTGCTTAGTGGGCAGGTCCCTTTGATATGCTAGCTATGCTTATCGAAGTTTACGAACATGCTAACCCAGACAGAGCTTAGTAAAGCAATTGCCTTGACATTCCTAAATGATCTATATCCGCATTGATAGACATATATAGAGTTAGGAAAATAAATTTAAATGCTCATTGTGTTATAGAGTGATATTGACCAACGTAAAGCATAGAGCAATGCAGAGTACAGAGTAATGTAAAGCAAAAGGTAATAATTATATAGAGCATGTTTTATACATTATATTATATCATATCATTTCAATGTACTATATTACTCTATGTTCCTACGCTATATCTTACTACATATTTTCATATTACCAAAACGCTGTGAACGCCATATAGTGCGTCGTATTCTATGCTTCAAGAGTGGGGTTCAATGCGGGACCAAAAGTGCCGGCTGCATGGGTAGCAATTCTTACGTAGGCGTAGCGGTAAAACCCGCTCATGCATCTGTAGCTGAGAATATACATGACCGAATTCCTTAGTTCGCAGCAAATATAGTAGTGACAAATAAAGCACTTGCGCGATATCCGAAATTAAGAAAACAGCATGACCAAGAAATGTTTCACTTTAAATTATAAGATCGGGCATCTATGCATGTGAGAGGTTGTGCGGGAACAATAGAGTTGATTTATTAGACTAAAGTATATCACGGCCCACGCGGCACTAGGTAATTAGTATTAGGTTACAATTCTATAGAACTATAATTCATTCACATGCTCACGAGATAAAAGACAATGCACTCTTCGCTTTACACATCATTTAGTATGGGCAGGAAGGTTATTCACACGCAGGAGGCTTATTCTAAACCTGCATAGTCCCTCATGCAGATTCGTATCGAAATCCTTATCAACGCGAAATATAACTTTCTATTTGAAACACTTTCTCATTAATTAGAGGGCAGCTTAGAGCAGTGTAACAATAATGTTTTTGGGGTTGTATTAAGTTCTATACTATTATACATTACGACAATTTATTAAATACTTTACTTTTGTCATCATTGTTTTGCATCGCCCATAGACTCGATCTCATAAATAAACATCTGGTACAAAGTCACTTTAAAGCAACAATTTATTGCTTTTTCCTCTCTTCTTTCTATCGTATCGTCGTCTTAAGCACATCATGGTAAGAGTCGAAACCCCACCATTGCACTCATGCGCTGAGCCCATCGCCATCATTGGCAGCGGTTGCCGACTTCCAGGACCGTCCAACTCTCCATCGGCTCTGTGGAAATTTCTCAGGCAGCCTCACGACGTTCTCAAGGAAATCCCGCGTACACGATTTGACAGTCGTGGGTTTTACCATGAGGACTCCCAGTTTCCAGGTCATACCAACGTAAAGCATTCTTATTTCTTGGACGGAAACATCGCACATTTCGATGCATCTTTCTTTAGTATCACGCCGGCAGAAGCCATGGCCATGGATCCACAGCAGCGATTGCTACTCGAAACTGTGTTTGAGGCGATGGAGGGAGCGGGTTTGACTATTGAAGGCCTGAAAGGGTCGGACACGGGAGTTTTCCTCGGACAAATGTTTGTAGACTACGAGGCTCTTCAATTTCGCGACTTACAAACGATGCCGACCTACGTTGGACTTGGTGAGTTCTTGTGTGTTTGTGTTGATGCTATGTATCCAGACGAGTAGCTGACCATCTCCGGCCGGATAGGAACCGCGCGCAGCATCGCTTCTAATCGTGTGTCTTACTTTTTCGACTGGCATGGTCCATCGGTGACTATAGACACTGCTTGTTCTTCCAGCCTAGTCGCTGTGCATCAGGCCGTCCAGGCACTGCGAGCCAAAGAAGTCCAGGTTGCCGTTGTGGCAGGAACAAATCTTCTCTTGGGTCCCGAGTCGTATATTTACGAGAGTAGTCTTCACATGCTCTCTCCCGAAGGTCGTAGCCGGATGTGGGACGAGAGTGCAAACGGCTATGCTCGCGGCGATGGTATTGCGGCCATCATGCTTAAGCCTCTCAGTGCTGCCATGGCCGATGGAGATCGTATCGAATGTATTATTCGCGAAACTGGGGTAAATCAAGATGGGCGAAGTCTCGGTATCGCAATGCCCAGTGCTGAAGCCCAATCAGCTCTTATCCGTGCAACATATCGCCGAGCTGGGCTTGACCCGACGCGGGCCTCTGATAGATGTCAATACTTTGAGGCGCATGGCACTGGCACTCCGGCCGGCGATCCCATCGAAGCCGAGGCCGTCCACAGATCCTTTTTTGGCGATAAGGAACGTCCTGAGCCTTCCGAGCCAAAACTACTTGTTGGGTCCATCAAGACCATCATCGGACATACGGAAAGCACTGCTGGCATCGCCGGTATCTTAAAAGTTTCTCAGGCTCTGCAGCATGGGCAAATCCCGCCGAATCTTTGGTTCAACAACCTCAACCCCAAGATACTGCCCTTTTATCATCACTTACACATTCCCAAGGAGCTTATGCCATGGCCAGATCTACCAGCGGGGTCTCGCCGCCGAGCAAGTGTCAATAGCTTTGGGTTTGGAGGCACTAATGCCCACGTTATCCTGGAAAGCTTTGAAAGCTCCGAACTAACAGCTTCAAAAAATTACTCGACCAGAACATATCAGCAACCAGTAATTCCATTCGTCTTCTCAGCACAATCCAAACCGTCTCTATTAGCAAGTCTTGATGCATACGCTGCCTTTCTCAATGAACACCCAGAAGTCAGTCTTAGCGATCTTGCATGGTCTCTACAGAAGCGGCGATCTCGCTTTCAACTTCGACTGTTTTTCTCGTCATCCTCTCGGGAGGATCTCATCGCTCAGCTTCGAGGCGCAAAGGACAACTTGCTACAGATTGCCTCACCCATAGGTCGCAGTGGAAATTCCCGAAAGTCTCGAATTTTAGGCATTTTCACAGGGCAGGGAGGTCAGTGGGCTCGCATGGGCGCAGAGCTCATAGAGAATTGCCCTCTCGCCTCAGACATTCTGACAGATCTGGACAATTTCTTAAAGAAACTGCCAGAGAGCGATCGACCGACTTGGACGTTGCGACAAGAGATTCTTGCTCATGAATCATGTAGCAAAATCAGGCAGGCTGCCCTTTCACAGCCAGCTTTGACGGCTATCCAGATAATTCTGACTGAGGTTCTGCGGAGGGCAGGTATCGAATTCTCCGCTGTAGTAGGTTTCTCTTCGGGAGAAATAGCAGCGGCATTTGCAGCGGGCTATCTTTCATCATACGATGCACTTCAGATCGCCTACTATCGAGGTTTCCACGCTCACCGAGCGGGCGGAACCAACGGATCGACTGGCGCCATGTTAGTAGTTGGAACCAGTCTCGAAGACGCTGAGGAACTCTGTGTTGATGAGCATTTTGCCGGAAGAGTCAATGTGGCCGCTTGCAATTCTCCTTCTAGTGTAACTGTCTCCGGAGACGAGGATGCCATAACTGCGATGGCAGATATTTTCGAAGATGAGGGCAAGTTTGTGCGCCGCCTCCGCTTAGACACAGCCTATCATTCTCATCATATGAAACCTTGCTCTGAGCCGTATCTTCGCTCCATCAGCAACGTCTCAATAGCTTACCCAGGGCCTACTTCTGCTTGCCCCTGGTTCTCGAGCGTATACCCAGATCGGAAGCCCGAGGACATGGCTTTGCTTGATCCATCGTACTGGGTCGAAAACCTTCTTTTGCCTGTCTTGTTCATGCAAGCTTTCAAGAAGGCTGTTAATTCTGGCTCCTTTGATGCAGTCATTGAGGTTGGTCCACATCCAGTCTTGAAAGAGCCAGTACGAGAGACAACACAGTCCGTCCAAGTCCAAATACCATACACGGGGACCCTCGAAAGACAACATGATTCAATTCACAGCATTTCGAACGCTTTAGGATATATATGGGCACATGTAGATAACGCATCAGTCGACTTTGAGGCTTACGAACAGAGCTTTGGCAAAGGACAGCAACATCGTCTCCCACCTGATCTGCCATTGTACCAATGGAATCACAACCAAGAACATTGGCACGAATCAAGCTTATCTCTCAATCTAAGGCAACGGAGTCAACTTGTTCATCCATTGTTAGGCGACTTAGAATCGGATAATTCACCACACAGACTTTCGTGGAGACATACCGTACGGCCCAAGGATTTGCCCTGGATCCACGGTCACAGGATCCAGGGACAGACTATTTGGCCTGCCGCCGCCATGATAGTCACTGCGTTCGAAACAGCATCCTTCCTGATTTCATCTGCTAATCAAGAAGTCCAGCTGATCGAGTTGGAAGACTTTAGAATACATCAGGCGATGGTGTTTGCCAACGACGATCAGGACACGGGTATCCAGACGCGAGTCACGACCAGCAGCATCGATCGCAGCGATTCCCTCTGCATCAGAACTCATTTCACTTACGAATCACGTACAGATAGTGCTATCGCATTCCATCTAGTCGCTGAGGGAAAGTTGACAATCCACCTAGGCCAGCCGTCAAAGCGAATTTTGCCAGCATCCCGATCCAGCGACTCGGATTTTGTACATGTGACCCGAGACATATTGTATTCTTATTTCCAAGAACTCGGTTATGAATACGAAGGGCCTTTTAACGCCTTGTCAAATCTGAGAAGAAAACTTGGCAAGGTGTCTGGCTCTGTCGAAACCACGGCCCTGGAATCATATGGGAAACCTCTGATTGTACATCCTGGTACTTTGGACGCCGCCTTTCAATCTCTTTTATTGGCTCTGAGCTACCCCCGTGATGGCCAGCTTTGGACGTTGCATCTGCCGAGGCATATTCGCCGGATTCGAGCGAACCCACTCCTCTGCGGTAGTGAATTGTTAGCCACGAGACAAGTCAAGTTCGAGACCTCGATGGACGTTCGCAGCCGCGGAAAACAGGATGGTTGGTATGGTGAGATAGAGATTCATAGCCATGACGGGGAAGACTGTGCTATTCAAGCTGAGGGACTGCACCTCGCGCCCTTCACGCCAGCAAGTCCTGCCGACGATCGGGAGATATTCTACGGCATGCGCTGGATCGACGCCGAGCCCAACGCCGCAGTGTCTGGCGCATGTAAGCCAACTGAGCAGGAAAAACGATTGTCAGAAGTTTTGGAGAGGGCAAGCTTCTTTTATCTCGGTCGGTTGGAGTCACAGATAGACGCAGATTGCCCGGGCCGGGCGGATAAGTATTTCGCGGCCTATATAAACTTTGCACGGCACACACTGCAAGAATGCAAGGCCGGCAAGCACCGCTACGCGAAATTGGAGTGGCTTGAAGACACTGAGGATGATATCATTCAGATGTGTCAACAGTTCTCAGGGCGTCCCGAAATCAAGGCCATGTTTTCCGTCGGAAGACACATGCACCGTGCCATTCGAGGCGAGACAACAATGCTGGAGCATTTCATGATGAACGGTATTTTAGAAGATTACTACACCACGGCTCTCAGCATTTCCCAGATGACACCCATACTCGCGGACAGTGTCATGCAGATCGTTAGTCGGTATCCGACCGCCAAGATCCTCGAGGTTGGGGCAGGCACTGGAGGAGCGACGAGGCAGATCTTGGACCGCATCGGAGACAAGTTTGCGTCATACACCTTTACCGATGTGTCGGCAGATTTCCTCAATAGTGCTCAGACGAAATTTATCTCTGACCAGAATAAAATCCAATACCGCGTCTTGGACCTAGACGAGGACATCAAGCCCCAAGGCTTTGAGGAGGGCGCTTTTGACGTCGTAGTCGCATCCCTTGTCATTCACGCGACAAAACGATTGGAGCAAACACTTCGCCGCATTCGATATCTCTTGAAACCAGGAGGATACTTGATTTCTTGCGAGGTAACAAATGAAGATGTCATCCGCATCAACTCGCTGTTTGGCTGTCTGCCCGGATGGTGGCAGGGAATAGAGGAAGGCCGAACAAACAGCGCGGCTGTGAGTGTCTCGCAGTGGCATTCACTTTTGCAAAGGGCTGGGTTCTCCGGAATCGATAGTATTTCGTCAGTAGAGGACACCATGACTTTCCCAACGTCAGTCTTCACGTCGCAAGCGGTCAATGAAATGGTGAAATTCGTGCGAGAACCGCTCAAATACGGACCGCCAGTCTCACTGAAACACTCAACCGTCAAGAGGCTCTTCATTGTCGGAGGGACCACATTGCCGGTATCTCGCCTGATCCAAAGAGCCAAGACGCTTATCCAACCGTTCTGCAATGACATAGTCCTCGAGCAGAGCCTGGAAACTTTTTCTGTTAATCACACCAGCGTTCCTGCAGATTCCACCGTTGTCATTCTCGAGGACCTGGATCATCACGTGTTTGAGAACTTGACCACTGCAAGATTGGACTCACTTAAAAAGCTTTTTGGTTCGGAAAAATCCATTTTGTGGGTGACCAGAGACCGCAGAACGGACAATGCCTACGCTAGCATGTCCATTGGTTTTGCTCGCTCAGCTCTGTGGGAAATTCCGGATCTCCGTCTACAGTTTCTCGATTTTGAGGACACTCCGCAACTCATCCCCGAGGTATTTGTTGAGTATGTGCTACGATTTCATATTCTAACATCCAAATCCAATCCAAATAAAAGTCCCCGCGACGTGCTTTTCTCTATTGAGACGGAAATCATCGTCGCCAAGGATCAACGCTCGAAGATACAACGTATGGAGCCACTGCAGAGCGCCAATGATCGATACAACTCTGCACATCGATTGATCGAGAAGCATGTGAGCCCGAGTAAAAGCCCAGTAGCTCTGATAAAAAAACGCGACTCGGGATACATGATTCAAGAGGTTTCTCTTCCTCCGAGAGTCAGCCAAGGGGATGAGGTACACCTGCTAGTTAGCCATTCACTCTTGAGAGCAGTCAGAACATGTGCTGGGGATATGTTCATTGTTCTTGGGAGATGTACACGAACAGGCGTTCAGTACATCACTTCCGCGAATTCCGTGTCCTCACTAATGGTTGTTCATCGAGGTCGTCTGCACCAATGTCCGTCAGTGTCATCTGACACTGCGGAAGACCTCTTGAAAGCGTTGTCAGCGAGGATCGCCGTGAAGACCTTGTCGGAGGGCATGGGAAATTCCAGTAAATTACTGGTCCATAACGCCCATCCGAATGTAGCAGCACATATTCAAGACTCTATTCGTAGCCTGGGGTTGAGCGTCGCATTCACCACCGCATCCCGAAGCGATGCCGAAAAGTACAAGTGGACCTACATCAGCCCATACTCCCGCTCATCTGTTGTCAAGGCAATGGTTCCGTTCGGTACTTCCGTTTGGGCTGACTGGACGCTTTCAGAGACACCTTCTGGATTGTCATCACTGAGATCAAGCCTTCATGAGTCTGCCGTCAAACTCATCGACATAGAATCAATTTTTCCAGTGGAAATCAGCAGTAAACTCTCTTTTGCAGGAGACGTTACTTCGGCTCATCGGATTCTGCAAAACGAATTAGATGCCTTGTCATCCTCGACCTTTCAAGACGTATGCTCCATCACTGGTCCGAAATCAGTAAGCATCGCTCACATCGCCCAGGAAGATGTCCTCCTTGACGCTCTCACGGTGGTAGATTGGAGCGTTGAGGCCGTAAAAGTTGAAATACAGCCAGTCCAGACAGTACTGAGACCAGACAGGACTTATTGGTTGGCTGGCCTGTCGAAGAGTATGGGATGCTCTCTCGCGGACTGGATGATTGACTCCGGCGCGTCAAATTTGGTCATTAGCAGCAGGAGTCCCCAATTGGATCAACACTGGCTAGACGAGACAGCCCGTCGAGGTGCCGTGGTTCGTGTCATGAGCGGGTAAGCTGATTTCACCCTCCCAGTTAAAGTGATCATTTTTATGTCTAATGCAAGGCCTGAAAGTGATGTGACGAACATAGAATCGCTCCAGGTGACCTACAACGAGATCAAGGCAACGATGCCTCCGCTGGCTGGCGTCGCTCAGGGAGCCATGGTACTCAGAGATATGCCAGTGCGGGACATGACGCTGGATGACTTGAGCCAAGTTCTCCGTCCAAAGGTAGAAGGAAGTCTCAACTTGGATTCACTGCTAAGAAACGAGTCGCTGGACTTTTTCGTTTTTTTTTCGTCTCTGTCTACCATCGCAGGGAATATGGGTCAAGCGAGTTACACTGCTGCAAACTTATTTATGACCGGCCTGGCTCAGCAACGACGCCATCGTGGAGCCGCGGCATCTGTTATCAACCTCGGGCCGGTGTTAGGGATTGGCATCATCACCAGGGAAATGGCACACGATACGAGCGTCGTCTTGCACAATCGAGGACTTCTGAGTATTTCCGAAACCGACGTTCACCAAATATTTGCGGAAGCCATCCGTTCGAGTCACCCAGCATCGAATGATGGTGAGTGGCAGATTTCCACTGCTATAAAGAAGCTGCCAGAGAGTGCAGAAAACCGGCCCTCGTGGTACAACTATCCTCAATTTGCTTGTTTGACTTTGCCTGAAGCGGCCATTGAGGTTGACAGTCACGGTCAGCAAGCCACTATTTCGATCAAAGACCAGCTCGCAGATGCGACGTCACGCGACGAGGTCGAAAAAGTCATTACAGGTACACATGCACTCATTATCTATGTAGACAAGCTTGATTTTGCCAATAATATGCAGGTCAGAAGGCGTGGGGCAAATTAAATACTAACAAAAGACATGGTTGTATAGAATCATTCATCAGAGAATTGCGTAAAATCCTTCGCTTGGGCGACGATGCCGAAATTGTTACGTCAGTCCGCACGGATGAGCTTGGTCTCGACTCCCTTATAGCCGTTCGCATCCGGTCTTGGTTCTTGAAGAATTTCCAGGTCAATATCCCGGCGCTCAGAATTCTTATGGGTCCGCCGCTCCAAGAGTTGATTATACAGGCCTTGAAGGGCATTCCAGCTGAGCTCGTTCCTAAGGTGTCACCTGATCAATGCCAAATCTCGGGGTCGGATGAACTCGATACTCAAGAAACACTCAGCTCGTCATCTTTGAAGAATGATGATAGCACCTCTGGCAGTCCAGGCTCTCCGCATACGGCGAAAAACCAGACAGAAAGCGCAGTTAACCCTAAATCCGACGCTTCCTCTTCGCCAGACAGCATATCCCAGGACCATCATGCTGAAATACAAAGGGTAGGACGAGCTTCGTTCACGCAGGCAGCGTTTCTATTTGTTCACAAACTTCTGGAGAACAAGTCAACTCTGAACAACGTGGGAATTCTTCATTTCAAGGGTGGCATTCGAGTTTCGCAACTTTCACGAGCTATCAAAGCCGTAAGTGAGAGGCACGAAGCACTGCGGACCTGCATACGCAACCTCGACGGCAGGCCGTCGCAAATTGTCCTAAGAACTTCATTACTTCAGCTTGAAGCAAAGAAAGTATCCACGGACGAAGATATATCCGCAGAATATGCTGCTTTGCGGAGGCACGCCTTCGACCTCGACCGAGGTCAGACCAGCAGAATAGTTTTGCTTTCGAAATCACCCCACGACCATTATCTCATCGTAGCTTTCCACCACATTATTTTTGATCGAACCAGCGTCTCAGTATTCTTCGGAGATATGGACAAGATTTACAGAGGCGTGCCAGTGATGCCAGCCCCAGTTCAGTATCTGGATATTTCCAACGCACAATACGAAGAGTACGAAGCAGGACATTGGAAACAGCGCCTTAATTTCTGGCGATCCGAGTATCGCACCATTCCGGAAGTCTTGCCGCTTTGCCGCAGTCAAGTCGTTGCGCGTCAGACGCTCGAGCAATACACATCTCACGTTGTTACCTGTCGCATCGGTCGACATGTGTCCGACGGCCTCGAGCAACTAGCAAAGGTCTGTAAGTCAACAACATTCCATGTGTGCCTTGCCGCGGTGAGTGCACTACTGCGACGATTTCTTGGATCGCGAGACTTCTGCATCTGCATCGTGGACAGATGTCGAAGTGATGATGATCACTCGGCGACGGGGATAGGTCCATTTATCAACATGCTACCCTTGAGAATGACGGCCACGAGTCACAATCAAAAAGTAGATGAGAGTATAGTGGAGGCCCGTAACAAGGCTTTTTCCGTCCTTGAAAACGCTCTGCCCCTTGAGCTTATTCTTAATGAGCTTCAGGTGGTCCGCAAGGCAACTCACACACCATTGGCTCAGGTGCTCTTGAACTACTCTGGGGAGAATAGCGCTCAGGATGAAGAAACTCTTTTGGGGTGTGAGATAGTGGACGCGAAGGAGCATCAAGCGGAGCTGCCGTACGACATGGCTTTCACGGTCGTCAATAACCCCAAAAACGGTATACGCTTCATTCTAAACGTGCAGTCGTCTTTGTATACCGCACGGGACGCCCAGCTCATAGCGGATGGTTTCGAGGACATTTTGACCGAGTTTGCGCAAGATCCGCATCGCCCTATTGGCGACGAGTGGCGTTTTCGACAAGACGCCCTGAAAGGAGCGACAGATATCGGCCGTGGTAAGTTTCAGATGTGAATCTATTAGAACAGACATTAACCGCAATTGCACGCGCTAAAAAAATATCCAATACACATCTAGGTGACACTCTTGATGGGACATGGCCCGAGACTGTCGTTCATCGATTCGAAGATATCGCCTCCAGCTTTGGGATGCGCGAGGCCGTAGCGGACGACGACGGAAATTCTTTGACCTATGAAGATCTGTCGACACGCATCGACGACTTAAGCTGGCGAATGCTGCAGAATCATGTAGTACCCGGTGACAGAGTTGCCGTCTTCCAAGATGCGACGGTCTACTGGGTTGTGTCCGTCATGGCCATTATGAAAATCGGCGCCATTTATGTCCCCTTGGAAGCCAGCACGCCACTGGCGCGACTCGCGATGATGAGCAAGAACTGCGATCCTGCTGCTGTTGTAGTAAACGATGGCACTCTCGACCGTGCCAAAGAATTTGACTTTTTCGAAAACATACCCATCATAAATGTGAGCAACATGTCCGAGGCGAAGAAGCACGACATCACCATTCCTATTCTTGCTCGGCCTGAAGCTACAGCCATGATGCTTCACACGAGTGGGTCATCCGGACAGCCAAAGGCTGTCATGCTGCAACACATGGCTTTGGTCCACGAAATGGAGCAATGCCCTTCCATGTACAAGCTGGACCACCGTGACGTCGTGCTTCAGCAAAGCGCATGGAGCTTCGACTTGTCCATCACTCAACTATTTATGGCTTTATGCACAGGCGCTAAGCTACAAGTAGTTTGCTACATGATGCGCCCAGATCCAGACGCCATAGTTCGAACGATCACCCAGTGCGGCGTTACTGCCACATATGCCACCCCTACCGAGTACAGAAGTTGGCTGTCTCGAGATTCGCAGATGGTCCTAGGCACGATATCTTGGAAGCTGGCCTTGGTCGCCGGCGAGCCAGTAACAAGAGATCTCCTTCAGCTCTTTCGTGGCGTGAAACGCCCAGATTTGCGCCTCTTCAACGTGTATGGGCCAACAGAGACGACGTGCGGCTCGACCAAAATGGAGTTGCCTTATCAAGATGAACGTGCAGATCTGGGTCGATGGACCCCTATTCCAGTCGGGAGGCCTTCGAAGAACGAGAGCCTGTACATTCTAGACTCAAATCAGAATCTACAGCCAATCGGACAAGTCGGGGAGATTTACATTGGCGGTGTCGGCGTCGCACAAGGTTATTTCAACGATACCAAGCGAACTGAGGCAGCTTTTATATCCAATCCTTTCGCCACGCAAGAGGACATGAAGCGAGGCTGGACTTCCATGTATCGAACGGGCGATTTGGGGTACCTAAACGACGAAGGAATCCTATTTCTCAAAGGTCGCATCGCGGGGGACACGGAGATCAAACTGAATGGCGTTCGTGTCAATTTGGTAGAAATTGAGGAGACAGTGCTCCTGTCCGCAAAGGGTGCACTTTCAGAGGCCGTTGCCTGCTTGCGATCTTCGTCGAACGTGAGCGGGTCGCCTCAGTTTGTCGTCGTGTACGTGGTATTCTCTCGCTCTCACGAATCGGTGAGCGATCGAGCCAGCTTCTTGCAGAGTGTGCTCGAGAATTCATCACTTCCAGTGCAAACGAGGCCTTCCGCCATCATTCCTATCGATGAAATTCCTCGCTTAGCGTCTGGCAAGGTCGATCGAAAAATGGTGACTGCTTTGCCTCTAGCATTGGGAAGCCTTGAAAGCGTCCATCATACGGTTCTTTCGGATCAGGAACTGTCACTCCGAGGGATGTGGCAGAAAGTTATTCCCAACGATCTCGCGCTACTCAGACAAATTGACGCAGACACTGATTTCTTCTCCGCGGGCGGAAGTTCGTTGCTCTTAATTGAGCTTCAGAGTCATATCAACAACGTTTTGGGCACATACATTCCTCTCTTAGAACTTTTCCAAGCCAGCACTTTAGGTTCAATGGCGCGGCTGCTCTCTAGCATGGAAAGAAGCGAGGAGCTTCAAAATGAGGAATGTATTGATTGGTATGATGAAACGAAGTTGCCTGACGACCTGGTACAGAGACTAGACTCCTCAAAAGGGCTGCAGGAGGTCGTAGTGCCCTTCGTGCCTCCTCGAGTCGTGATTCTCACAGGAGCGACAGGATATCTTGGTCGATATCTCGTACAGAGACTCGTGGATGAAGACAGCATCTGCAAGATCATATGTATCGCCATCAGAAACAGGCCTTGTGGGAAAAGCGACTCCTTAATGGGCAATCCAAAGGTGGAGTTTTACGACGGCGATCTGAGACTACCTCGACTTGGACTTGAACAAGATACGGCTAGTCGCATCTTTCGCTTGGCGGACGTGGTGATACACAACGGAGCAGAGGTGTCTCATCTCAAGACGTACCAATCTCTACGTCAAGCAAATGTCGCATCGACGCAAGAACTGATCAAGTTGTGCCTTCCAAGAAAACTGCCCTTGCACTACATATCAACCTCTGGAGTTTCAATGTATACCTCATCAGCAACCATGGCAGAAGCCTCTGTTCGCGACTGTCCGCCTCCAAAGGACGGACATTATGGCTACGTCGCGTCCAAGTGGGCTAGTGAAGTCTTCCTAGAGAATGTACATCGGGAACATGGGCTGTCCATTGGCATCCACCGTCCCTCGAGCATTCTTCGACCGCAATCCAGCCTTGAGGGAGATAATCCCGTGGAAGATTTTACACAAAACCTACTTCTTTATTCACGGCGAATGTCGGCAGTGCCAGCGATGATACTGCAGGTTGACGGGACGCTAGATCTCGTCTATCCCGAGACGGTGAGTCGAAAGGTCATTGAAGCCGTGATGGAGACAGAGCAAGAGTCCCATGCTGGTCGGATCACGTACACACACGAGACAGGCGATCGGGAGTTACTGTTCAAGGACGTTGGTAAGCCAGTTGAAGTTGGGAAGGAGACTGCAGGCGATGTAGAGAAGATCTCTTTGGATGAATGGACTGCGCGCGCGCAGGAGATGGGGTTGTCGGACTCGATGGCAGTGGTTTTTCGGGGCATGGAGTCCTTCAAGAACTTTAACTTTCCGCGGCTGCTTCGGAGAAACTCGTCCGGTCCAGTTTAGACGCGCCTTGAACTCTTGTGCGTTCATTCGCGGTTTGATGGGTAGTATGTCAGTGCAATAGTAGTCGAATGTTATTCTTGTCGTTCTCGTTGTTTTTTCGGCCTTGAATTGTAAAGGCCAGCATGTACTTCGCAGAAGACGAACGGCCTGACTGGCCTGACCAGGGTTCGGCAGAAGTTGGGACCATAGATTGGCTTCATGTTCTTTCTCCAAACTCTTGTACCTACTCATCTATGCCAGGCGAAGCGTGGCAGAGCAGGGTATCCATTGATCCGACCAACGCTCCTCACGAGGATGTATGTCTGCATGTGGTGACTTTGATTCAGATTGATATACAATCTTTGGTCTGAATGTACTGCCCATCGACACCAACACCCGCTTTCATTTCGGAACATCGCCCTTGGCTGCAGTTCACCCTTAGGTACCTTCTTTCTGGCTGTGGACTCTGGATCAACACATCGTAGAACACACAGGCTGAGGATTTGATGCATCTAACTTCATACCTAGAATATACAGACAACGTCCGACACATTGACCTGCACCTGATATCAAGACTTGCTGGTATTGTATCTTTATGCAGAAAATAAGCCTTGGTCTGCTGTATGGGCCCAGGGAAACGTCAAACAACAACAAGCGCTGCGCTGCCGTTTTTCTCCAGATCGAACACATGCAGACGTCTTCCTTATCGCATTGACCGCACACGTCAAGGAGGGGAAGACTGCGCGCAGCCGAGGTGACGCTTATCGATAGGCCAATGGCCCCAGACCCAACATGACGTGAGGCGGAACCTTCGGCCGCCCTTGTCGTCAGGTTGCCATCACTGCTTTGTCGCATCCTCGAGCACGCCACCCAGTGTGCTGACCTGTTCCTTCCATTTTAATCAATTAGCAAGCGCCTGGTTCGTCCGTGTTCATTCCTGCATCCATTCATACCTTCTATCATGGTATTACTGGGAAAGTACCACCATCCTTTCCCCAACATCGGCATCACATGGCCCCCACCTCGACGAATGGGCCGGCCACATCAGGCACCAGAACACGCTGGAACCTTATGCGATTCGGACCTTTGACTTGGCCAAGCTCCGTAGCTTCGCGAGCCTGTAACCCATGACCGTCTCAAACCCCGAGCTTCATGCCGAGCCTCCTTGAGGCCCCAATCATCACTTAAAACAGCTTGCAAAACGTTGACCCCATCTGTGAAAATGACAGAGCGGTCTTCAGTCGTTTGAGCAACAGAACCGCACATCACTTCATGAACATGTCAGAAACAAAGGGGCCGGTCATCATCATCGGTCATGGCTTGGCTGGACTGGTAGCCGCCTTTGAGCTTGCTAAGCGCGGCGTCCTCACCATCATCGTCGACCAGGAAAATGCAAATAATATCGGAGGACAAGCGTTCTGGTCCCTAGGCGGACTATTTCTGGTTGATTCAACCGAGCAGCGGCGTGTAGGCATCAAGGACTCGCGCGAACTCGCCTTGAGAGACTGGTACAACTCTGCCCAGTTTGATCGTCAGAGGGAGGACTACTGGCCCAGACAATGGGCTAAAGCATTTGTCGACTTTGCTACCGATGAGATGGAAGAATACGTCAAGAGACAAGGGTTGGGGTTCATGAAAAATGTTGGCTGGGCAGAGAGGGGGGATGGCAGGGCTGACGGACATGGAAATTCTGTCCCGAGGTTCCATCTCACTTGGGGTACTGGACCGGAACTGGTGCGCATTTTCGAGACGCCCGTTTTACAAGCTGTGAAAGAGGGTCTCATACAATTTAAACACCGCCATGCCGTCGATGAGCTGATCGTTGACGAAAAGACGGGAAGAGCTACTGGAATCAAGGGCCGCGTTTTAGAGCAGGACGACTCAGCTCGCGGTGTAAAGTCGTCCCGCACCGCCATCAACACCTTTGAACTTCGCGGCTCGGCGATCCTAGTATCGTCTGGTGGCATTGGGGGGGACGTCGAAGCCGTAAAATCTGCGTGGCCAGTCAATCGCTTGGGCCCCAAGGTACCAGATCATTTTGTTGTTGGAGTGCCTGCTCACGTGGACGGCCGCATGGTCAGCATTTCGGAGACGGCTGGGGCAAATGTCATCAATCGAGATCGTATGTGGCACTATACCGAAGGTTTACAGAATTGGAATCCCATTTGGCCAAATCATGGTATTCGCATTTTACCGGCACCATCTTCTCTCTGGCTCGACGCCGCCGGCAAGAGATTGCCGCCATATTTATTCCCCGGCTCAGACACCTTGGGCACATTGAGGCATATATGCAGCACAGGACACAATTATTCGTGGTTCATCCTCAATCAGACCATCACTGCGAGGGAATTTGGTCTTTCGGGATCAGAGCAAAACCCAGACATCACAAACAAGAGCATTTGGCAACTTCTCGGTCGAATTTTCAGCAGCAAGGGCCCCGTCCCCGTTCAAAATTTCATGAAGCACGGTCCCGACTTTGTAGTGAAAGATAGTTTGGAGGAGTTGGTGGAAGGCATGAACAAGCTCGCTGCTGAGCGCAATGGGCCAATGCTGGATTTCGAAAACATCAAAAACGTCATTGACACACGAGACGCCCAGTTTGACAACGCGTATTCCAAGGATGCGCAAGCCATGCTCATCAACAATGGTCGATCATATTGGCCCGACAGGATATCACGAATTGCCAGACCGCATCGGCTTCTTGACAAGTCCAAGGGTCCGTTGGTTGCCGTGCGCCTCAATCTTCTCACCCGCAAGACGCTAGGAGGCATTGAGACTAATTTGCAAAGCAACGTCATGCGAGCGGACGGGACAGTGTTCCCCGGATTGTACGCTGCAGGCGAGGTTGCTGGATTTGGTGGTGGCGGTGTGCATGGCTATAATTCTCTTGAGGGAACATTTTTGGGCGGATGCATCTTTTCAGGTCGTTCTGCCGGACGGGCCATGGCTGATGAGGTTGCTGGGCCGTCGACTCTGTAATTGTGTCAGAGTTACCAAGAAGGTTTTAATGGATTGACGACGGACTTTTCCCCACGATTCTTGTGCCGGGGTCCATTAGCGTAGCTATTTTGCCATTGGTCTCAAAAACGATACCTTCTGAAGAAAGCTAATAATGTGCAACACATGCATTTAGAAGTCGCTTCGAGGGCTTTCAAACCCTGCTTCATGCCATCCCGCAAGTACAGTGGGTGTAGATTTAGAGAATGATCCTAGGGTTCAACTGTAGCATGCAATTTCGGCGGATTGTTTCAAGCAACATGCTCGGCACCCGCAACAGACTTGTGTTTGCTGCTATTGCCGTAATTCCCATCCACTTTTTTAGCCGGGATTTATAATAAGCGCATACTATCACATGGTTACATCCGGATAGGAAAAACGGCGGTGAGATTTTCGATTGCCGTATCATCCGGCGGCAGCTGTTAAGAAGTCGTCCGATGTGTCATCGTTAGCGGCATTTAAACACATCCTTGGTTCCTCATTTGGTCCTCATGTTCCTGACTTTTGACGTCTCTCGTTTGCAATAACGTAGACAGTCTAAAGAAGAAACAGAAAAGAGAAGGAAGACGGTAGAGCAAATTCTGTCCTCGCAAGTTGCCTAGCGTCGTTCTAGATGGTTTTGCCGAATGGCAGCTGCAAGGTAATTCTGAGCATCATTGATCCGGTCCAGTCTTCGAATTATTTTGTAATGGTAGACATACAGTCCACCCCTTGAATGATCTGACAAATCTACATATAGGGGGCCTGGCTAGAAACTTAAAGTCAATCAGACCTTCTTAAGCTAGAGCCGGAAAATACCCCTACTAATTCTTTTAGCCGAAATCACGTGTATGAGAATAATAGGTGACGGGGGTAGGAGCCGCGGCGGGGCATGTAGCGCTGTCCAATCATTCAGGGTGCATTTTATATACATAGTATGTACATACATATGTAAATTATACTACTATACACATACATATTTAAGTTACATACATACATCTAGCCCTTGAATTATTTTATACATCCACTTATAGGACGGCTTACGGAAGCGTGTATATGTCCTAGTTGCTGCAACTGATAGACTTATTATATGTACGTGATGATTGCGCACAGCTTAGGTATGTCCCAGCATTGACTAGAACTCTACTACAATTGTATTTGTGGGATGATTCAAGGAGTTGACAGGTATGGGTCAATAGCCAAGTAACTCCGACAACGTCGCCTTGCAAAACAAAACAAGGGGCAAGTGGACAGCAGACTGCACAATAGTATGTACGTCATGGCATGTCTTGCCACGTTCGCGTCACTGCGATCAAGACCAAGAATGAGACATGGAATGTCAATTGCTTGCGGGCCGGTCCTTCCATGTTTTCGACTCGCGTCATTTCTATACATATATATTCTTCTCTCGCGTCCTCCCGTCTTCCTTCATTGCTGTTATTGTTGTTTCAAGGACAAACCAGCTTTGCTGCGGGTGTAGCATCAATACATTGAAAGTTTATACCTCACGGTTTGACATTTGTTCGGTGTCAGGAGCATCGTTTGTTCTCTGTTACTCACGCACCCATCACTTTTTCTTTTTTCTTCCTCTCCATTGCATAGACGATGCACTTCCTTACTCCCCTCATCAGCTTCGGCGGTCTCGCGCTTGCGTCCCCCCATATCGCTCCTCGCGACCTCGGCCCTCCAGTCTTGACATCTCAGGGCATGAATCTCGTGGTCAACGTGACTGATCTCAGACGTGATTTCTCGCCCTCGATACATGGCAAATTGATCGACAGCATTCACCTCGACGCAGGATCGAGCCTGCTTGGTCTGGGTCGGGGCAATGACAAGGACCACTCCCTCATATTCTACGTTAACGGTACCCCTATTGATTTCCACTATGGCCACACAAACGTCATTACCGACTTTGGCACACCACCATCTCCCTGGGCCATCTCTCTTCCCAAGGACAAGGATTCCGACATTGCACATACGGCGCTAATCAGGAGCGGCCCGGGGGACATGAACACGGGACTGACTCGCTTTCCCGTGCCCTTGACGTTTCTCTTCCCCGAGACGTATGCAGTCTGCGATGAGTTTATTCCTTACTACAACGCAAAGCTCCAGATCGTGAAGCAATTCCAGCTCGGAGTGAAGACGTTGAAGGACATTCCCGCGGAATGTGTTCCCGTGCGCTTGATGCCGCAGTGTGCCACGCTCAACGACTTGCCGAAGGGCTCGACAGTCAGCCACCAGTGGGCTTACAACGCACCATGCTACCCCGACGTTGCCGCCATCAACTGGACCCAATACCCGGCGTGGTGAGGTCTCAAGCCCCTGGTTGGAGAAGGACTTCGTGGCAAGTCCCCGGTATGCTGTACTCTGTACTGGTTTGTAGCAAGGACATCACAGCTGGATCATGGGTGCTTGCGATGGAGACTAGTGGGTGTAGCCATAGGATTATCGAACATTGCTACACAACAACGACATAGAAGACTACAGAATACTTCCTCCTAGTAATTGAAAGCATGCCAATCATCGTTACAAAGTTATGCGGAATATCTTGCAAAAATTGTTGGTGAATTAGTCTTGCACGTAGCACCAGTAGCATTCCGCTGGTGTTGAGCCCCCGTTGGTGGCAAATTTGGCTCGCCAGATCCTGCTCATCTAGGTCTAGTTCAAGAGCAGTGTAGCGTGCGATCCATTCCTGCCAGTAGTAGACAAGGCGCTTCTTCCCTCCCGGACATGGCAATTTAAACTCTAGCCGTAATCTATGGGCGTAATAGACTAGCCAAATTCTTCTGTTTAAAGGGAAAACTATGTGTATAAATAATGCCAGATACTGCCAGATACTGCCAGATACTGCCAGATACTGCCAGATACTGCCAGTGCACACATGACTAGTTCCTTGACGTACGTGCATACATATGTACATGTGTATGTACATACATAGTATGTATGTGACGGGAGGCCCTGCCGAAAAAAAGGAAAAGAAAAAGAAATTCAACTGGCACTGAATTCTGGATCTGGTTGACACTGACGACTACTTCAATCAAGACTGCTCCATCACTTGCACCTGTGCCATCATCTCCCATGTCTAGTACTGTTTGAGTATAGATGATTGTGGCAGATGAGGTAAGGCCACGCCATCGATTTACTCCTAGCAAGCGGTTGAGCGCGGCGCAGCGCGGAAAGAAGAACACCAAGCTTTCATCTTTCCATAGTTCAGTAACATCTTCGGTTCCTATCCACTCCACGACAGTCAACGACACCCAATGAGGTCACAATATAGTAGTAACTGGCTTGCTGTGGGACTAAAAAGGCGGTAACGTCCTCCTTCTTGAACCCATCTCTTCAACAAGCCGCCACTCAAAAGTTTTGATTGCCTGGGTGGATCGCTCGTTGACTGAGCGAGGCGATGACTGACGAGAGAGTCTATACTCCGCAGCAGATGCTCTTTGATAATGTGAATGCGGGGTTGGATGAGGTTGGATGGTGAGAAAAGACGGTCATCATGTGTCCATTTTAAGAGCGCGAGCAGCCGGCGCTTATGGGTTCCACGTAGCGCGTGTGAAGGAAAGCGCGTCACGCTGTGCAAGTGGGCTTTTGCATTCGCGTGCAGTACAGTGTAGTGCAGTGTGCAACATGAACATGGCCTTGCCAGGGTCGGGTGTCTCGGCTGTGATGTTGAGGCGAATACGAGCTTCGTGAGGAGGCAGGCAGGGCACACGCAGCAGCAGCCGTGAGATGCCAGATGCCAGATTGCCAGATGCCCGATCTTCGGGGGGATGGTGGCTGGGCCTCTCCACTCCACTCAAGCTTCATTTCAGGCTCATGCTACAAGGCCAGGCACAGGCACAGGCATAGGCACAGCTTTGCAGACCCGGTTGCTGCATGCACATTGGCGGGCTCTAATGCCAGGCTGCATGTGCTAGGCCTCATGGAGACGACGCTAAGAAGCTTTCAACAAATGCTGCCACGGCGTGGAGGGGGAGGGGGTAGATAACGTTGACTGGGTATGCTGTTTCACTTTATTTCTGCCAACCAAGGAAGGCGTTAGTCACCATGACGTCACCCCCTCCTTACTGCTTGACTGTTGCGCATCGTGTTGGATGTAGCCACAATGGCATTCTCGACATGCTGCACAGATGCTTCTCTTTCCATTCTCGGCTGACTTCCCGTTGATGTCTGTGTCCCAAAATCTACCTGGAGCTCGTCCTAACTTTCCTCATTGTTCAATACATACCTACACAACATCACTTGGTGGAAACAATCGTGAGAAACGACTGCCAAAACATCGTGCGCGCAAACCCGTACCCAAAACCCGACCAGCCGACCAACCAAGTGAGTAAGCGCGGCGGTGAAGAAGGAAATGTGCATCATGGGAACACGGAAACGCAGCATGCAGCTCAAAGGGATAAACATTGCAGCATCGTCGTGAACGAGCGAGCGAGCGACCTGCAGAGCACTCTAAACAGCCACGCATCACCAAACGACCGACTGATGACAAACAATAAGGCTTTGTCTTGCTTGAAACGGAATATTAGATAGCATATCACCCTTGCGCACCGTCTTGATTGAATCCGACTTCAGAAACATTGAATGTACAAATATGTTCCGCGCTCTTTTTGACAATCCAATGAAACCGTCAGCCTTGCCGTGAATGATGATGGCGCCGGCGCATGTTTTACCGCTTTGATACAGAGCACGAAAAAAATGCGTACGCAAGAAGAAAAAAGGGGGGGAGAAGGCGACATTGCAATGTCATGATTGCGACTGCCGAGTCTGTCGAGGTCACACCGGCGGTGTATTTGGATGGCTCCTTATCTTGCTTTGGAGGATAAGAATCTGTCATTCATTATACGCGCATCGAATTCAGCTCGAGGAAGGCTCAGCGCCTGATGGTCTTGTCATATTGCCCTGTTCTACTCAACAAGCGCCCTCCCCCCCTACCCCAATCCAATGTTGACATCGACCAACAACATTGGGTTGGAGCCTTTACATCGACACAAATCAGGACCGACTTCATATCTTTTCTTCCACTCTTTTTCAATAGAAACCATTGCATCATTGTTATAATGCAAATCTTACCAGGTATCATCTGGAGCGGCATGTGCCTGCTTCACGGTTTTGGATTAAGTGATGCTCAGCCAAACAATCGACAGCCCGTCCCTTACCGGGTGCAGAAACCTCCATTGGATACCGACTGGACTTACAAGGTTGGAATCAACCCTTGGCCTGAGCACCCTCGACCTCAACTTCGTCGAGATAACTGGCAAAATCTCAATGGTATATGGTTGTACGACAACGTTGGGCAAGCAGGCAATCCGCATACGCCCTCACACACGACAGCTCTCCTGCGCCAAGTCATGATCCCGTCCTGCGTCGAAAGTGCTCTTTCTGGAATCCAAGACCTCGATGCTACCGCTATGTGGTTCGAGCGTAACTTCAGCGTACCAGATTCCTGGAGAGAACAAAATGTCCTTCTTCATTTCGAGGCTGTCGATTACGAAGCTACTGTATTCTTAAACGACGTTAAGATTGGGTACAATGTAGGCGGCTACTTCAGATTCACCTTCGACGTAACTAAGAACGTGAAATGGGGTCGGGATAATAAACTGTAAGGTTGCTCGCGGGGACTTGCTTCTTCTCCTTGTTTTTCCTTAACAAAGTTGACCTGGCAGAAATCATTTGTGTGTGTACAACAAGGCATAGACTAATTTTTGCTTCCCAAAGTTCCGTCTATGTACGTGACCCGACAGATATAGATGTCATTCCACTTGGAAAGCAATCCCGAAACCCCAGTCATATCTTCTATCGATCGTGCTCGGGCATCTGGCAAACTGTTTGGTTAGAGAGCGTACCTTCAAACCACATCACGCAGCTGGACGTGTCTGCAGGAATGGCTGGAGATGGTAAAAACAAAAAGACATCCTTGTGCTTTTTCACTTACTTTTTTCTTTCGCACACGAAGCGGGAGATGGCTAATAATTTTGTGTCTTTTTGCAGTCACCATGACAGTTCACTCCTCTAAAAGACAAGGCGCTAAAGTCAACGTCGTAGTTATTGACGATAGGGGTGAGGTTGTCGCAGAAACGTCTGGGCCTTCTGACAAAGAATTCAAGTTCCTGGTTGGCTCGCCACGACTCTGGTCCCCATCAACGCCGACATTGTACAACCTCACTGTAACAATGGGCAACGACAAAGTTCAAAGCTACACTGGCTTCCGCACAATATCCAGTGGCATCGTACGTGGAGTCCAGCGGCCACTCCTGAACGGCGAATTTGTCTTCTTATTTGGGACCTTGGACCAAGGATATTGGCCAGACGGCTTGTACACTCCACCCAACCGTGAGGCAATGATTTACGATCTGAAAATGCTCAAGAGCCTCGGCTTTAACATGATTCGCAAACACGTGCGTTGCACTTAAACTTCATTTGCCAAGACTAGAAAAGCTTACAACGTCAATCTTAGATCAAGGTCGAGCCCGATCTATTCTATCGTGCTTGTGACGAAATCGGTCTGCTTGTTATTCAAGACATGCCTAGTCTCCACACTAATGGGGATAAACCACCAAACATTCAACAGCAGGCAGAGTTTGACCGACAGCTCGAGATTCTGATTCACGAACACAAGAGCTACACTTCCATCGGCATCTGGGTATGTGGCCCCAAGTCAGTTTCATAGTCACAATTAGGGCGTACACAAGCTTGAAAAAAGCAAAACAGCTGATGCCAATTGGGCAAGATGATTTACAACGAGGGCTGGGGACAATCCCGCGGAACGCCGTATCCCGAGAAACGGCTTACCAAACTTGTCCGCCGGATTGACCCATCAAGACTCGTCAATTCCGTGAGTGGCTGGAATGATCATGGATTCGGCGACTTCTTCGTAGGTTCCCGAAGGCTTATATGGCATAAGACATCCGCAATATACGTTGCACCGCACCACTGATGCTGTACCGCAGGATAACCACCACTATGCCAGCCCTCAGTGTGGTACACCGTTTTATTCTTTGCTATCATCACCGTATGATGCGACGAGAATTGGATTTCAAGGAGAGTTTGGTGGAATCGGGCACATCGTAGGAATGGATCAGTATGTCGAACTAAGGTTCTCTCGTGCTGCACATGTTTTCATTTCAATTTTCGTGCAATATTCTAACTGGTTGCTCAGCTTGTGGCAAGTTCAACAAGCCATTGATCAGATGAACCAGACTTACGAAATCAACGCCGACTTGAAATCGTATAATTATCGTGCGAGCGTATTGTTTCGAGAGTTGACTGAACAGGTCGAACGCTACGCCTGCAGTGGAGGAGTATGGACCCAGACTACCGACGTTGAAGGAGAGGTGAATGGGCTATACACATACGATCGGCGTGTGCTTCGGCCAGATGTTGATCAGTGGAAAAAAGATATTCGCGGTTTGTTTAGAGCTGCTCAGAAGCGAGGTGGTTCGCCGGAGGCGGCGCGTCGCAGCACATGAGGCTGTTTCAGTATGGTGAACCAACCGCCCCTGTTTGTTGCACGTCTTTCTGATGTTGATGAATGATAATTGGCTGTAGGACATAGAGACACAACATAGTAGAGTATTATTAGTTTTAAGAATACATATTGTACAAAGATATGTGTATATACCTCTTCTTCTGTATTATTCAAGTCTGTTTTTCCTTTTTTTTTTTTTTTTTTTTTTTTTTTTTTTTTTTTTTTTTTTTTTGCTTTGTTTGTTTGACAAAAAGCATATCGCAATATATGCTAGGGTCATTTTCTTTCCAGTGCATTGTACATATGTATAGTGCGTCAATCATCTGTTGAAGTACCCGTTGGGGCGGGGAAGTAAATAACGCAGCGGAGGTTTGGGAAACGTTTTGCGTGCTTTGCACATAGAACTATCTATTTTTGTTACGGAATTTACAGGCAACCAGTTTATAAATCCAAAAGCCAACATAAATTTCCAAGATATAAGTAACTTAATTATATCCAATAATACATTATATTATGATAAAGAAACAATCGGTGCCAGAAACAGGGGTGCCTCCAGTGCATCATTTGCCTCCCCCATGGCGGAAATCGTGATTCTACTTACTCCACAGCTAGCCAATCACGGCGTGACCTTGAGAAGACTGACATAGGTCGGCGCGTCTAAGTGCAGAAATAAGGTCTGCTCACGTTGCGTTGAAGGGAGGCGCAAGCCGGGTTTGGAAATGGACGTAGTTTCTGTAATAAACCACGCCTACGCCACCTTGCTTCAGTAGCCACACAGCAATCACAATCACATGGCAAGTTCCCACTCGCTCAGGACGGCCTTAGCATTGTAGGCTATTCGCGGCTCCGCGAGCGCATCGATTCCCGAGACGGACAGACGGACCCAAGGGATCACTTGCAGGTCCGGTGGGAGCGCATTGGGCACATCCATCGCAGCCGGGCGAACAGACTAGACTTGATTGAGCTGTTGTGGCTACCGGTGTACCCGAGCTAGGCCAGATTCATCAAGTGCAGACGCCCGGACTCGGATCCGGCAGAGATATTCAACGAATCGCATCTTGACATGGTTATTGCGGGGGCCGCCACCACCATCACAACGCGGAGCACGGCTTCGGGACGACAAAAAACCACCAGATAAGACACACATGCTTACATACATGCATGGACACATGCATGGACCCTTGAGGCGCCGTGCTGCAGGAACAGGTTACCGTATGAATGAATGTACATACATACTATGTATGTACAGTATGTACAGTGACTCCAGGTATCCCGAACATTTCGCCATACAATTTTGGTGTAAAAAGTTTCGGAATTACCTACGGCCCACTGTATGTCTCGGTGTCAAGTCCAAAAGTTAGTGCCATTGGTTTAAGGCGGCTCGACGCTTCGACGCATTTGCCGAGGTTGAGGCTTGCGGCAATGGCCGGTCACGAGCCGACCCAGTGGTCCTCAAAGTATATGGTATGAATTGACGCCGTTTACTATAACATGGAGCACCCTGGTTGCGGTTCTTGGTTTGTCAAAAGTCGTTTATATCCTTTTTTTTTTTTCGCGGAGCCTTCTTGCGGAGCTAATAAAAAAAAGTGAAAAGAGAGGGCGAGAGAGAGAGAGATCATAAAGACAAACAGAGGACGAAGAAGGAAAAGGAACCGACGAGTATTCAGCGCACAGCAAGACTCTAGCACCCTAGCCATGGCTAAGCAAACCCACGACGTCGACTTTGACGTCGTCATCATCGGCGCAGGCATCTCCGGCATTAACTTCGCTTACAGGCTTCAAGAGCGCAACCCGGATCTGAGCTATTGCATTGTCGATGGACGACACGAAATTGGCGGGACATGGAGTCTTTTCAACTATCCTGGTGGGTGCTGCGATGAGAAAAAGGTGTAGAAAAACAACCTTATATTAACCTGTTATGCGCAATAGGTATCCGGTCCGATTCAGACCTGTATACATTCGGCTTTTCCTGGCGACCATGGGAGGCGCAACAGCCCATTGCTCGTGGTCCAATGATTTTACAGTACCTCAAAGAATCTGCCGCTGAAGAGGGTATCGACAAGCATATCAAGTTTAGCCATCGAGTCAACTCGCTAGATTGGTCCTCGGCGTCTTCGACTTGGAAACTCGACATGACTGCCAACGGCTCCGAGAGCGTCGCCCTGCGATCACGATTTGTCTTTCTCGGCACAGGATACTACGACTATAACGAGCCGCTCAAGGCCTCGATTCCCGGCATAGATGACTTTCAAGGCACCGTCATCCATCCCCAATTCTGGCCAAAGGACCTCGACTACACCGACAAGAATGTCGTCATCATTGGGTCTGGCGCCACCGCAATCACCTTGGTGCCCTCTATGGCCGACAAGGCTGCGCACACGACGATGCTGCAGCGGTCTCCTAGCTATATCCTCGCGCTTCCCGCCAACGACCCCTTCGACATAACTGCTCGCTTCCTGTTGCCTCGTCGTTTGGCCAAGCCAGTGATTCGATTCAAATGGATCTTATCGTTCTTTCTCCTCACCACATTCTGCAAATGGTTCCCCCGACTCGTACGCATGGTCATCCTCCGCCGTACGGCCCAGGAACTCCCCAAGAACATCAAAATGGAGCCCCATTTTACTCCAACCTACAACCCCTGGGAACAACGCATGTGCATATGCCCCAGTGGTGATTTCTTCAAGAGTCTGCACACCGGAAAAGTCAGCATAGAAACGGATGTCATTGAACAGGTCACCGAAAAGACCATCAGGCTCAAGTCCGGCCGAAAACTTTACCCAGATATCATCGTCACGGCCACGGGCCTAAAAGTCCAGGTGGCTGGCGGAATCGCGATAACCGTCGACGGTCAAACCGCTACCCTCTCTGACGGCTACTCGTGGAAGGCATGCATGTTCGAGAACATTCCCAACTTGTTCAACTCAATGGGCTACGTCGACGCCAGCTGGACGCTCGGCGCTGATGCCACCGCTCAACTCGTCTGTCGCCTGCTCAACAGGTTCACACACGGCGGCTTCCACCACGTCGTGCCGCGACTGGATGATGACGACAAGCACAAGATGATTGAAATGCCCTTTATGACCCTCAATTCCACCTACGTGCAAAAGGGTAAGAGCGTGTTTCCCAAGGTCGGCAATCTCCCGCAGTGGCTGCCGAGGTCTTATTACTGGAAGGATATAAGTCATGCGTGGTGGGGGAACATTCAGAATGGCTTGGAATGGTCAAAATAGGATTGCCACGCATGTCAATAATCCCTCTCTAGGCGTCCGCCAATTTCTTTCAAGCGCAAACACACTTGTCACTGTATCGAAACTCGAAAGAACCAGGATTAAAAAAATGTCGAATTTTCACATGTATCATATTTGTTTTTGTAAACAACTTTATTTTATGAACGTCTTTTTCTATCGCACTAGCCAGAATTCAATTTGTATTGATATCCGTCTCATTTGAGCACTGCCCAATACGAATCGTTACCTTTGATTCGGCGTCGCAAACGAGTGAAGGGTTTCGAGGAAAGAAGCGAACGATGTTTTGATCAAAAAGTGCACTAAGACAATTGTATTCCTACACGGCGTGAAAGGTCTCCATGCCACAAGTTTTTGTTTTAGTCTTTTTCCAAGATGAAACTAATGTACAAGAATACAAGAGAGGAGCGGGATTCTTTGATTCGCGGGCATGTGAGCGATATGTAATTGTAAAAGCGAAACGGATTTACCCTGATGGGCTTGGTCATTAAATTCATTAACATGAGATAGCTGTCCAGGTATCCCGCACATGATATCCCTTTGCGTGGGTCAAATATCGCGAGCACATCAGCCGTGCACCTCACTTTGCTGCCCCAGAAATCAAAAACGAGCATACTCCCCATGAGGTAGTTGAATGGATTGATGCAGTACCTCCAGGAGGGCTTGATCAGAGAACACGGCACAAGTACGCCGCAAAAGGAGATGAAAACGCCGAGAAGCAGCGGGTTCACGAGCATGGCAAAGACCTTGTTGGGTGCGTAGGCGGCAATAAATTCTCCGATACCAGTATAGAAAAATTCGTACGTGAGCAACACGAAGAACGTAGCCTCCCGTCTCGCTCCGAGCTCGTCCGAAACCCAGACAAAGTACAAGACTGCACAGATGACGAGATAGGGAATCTCCGAGACAACCATGCCCGTCACAAACGCGACCCATGAATACATCTTGAAATTTTTTTCTTTTGGAGAATAAATATCTGAGATGATGGGTTTCCATCCTGGTCTTGTGTGACACATGATTAGACCACTGCGACAACTATAAAGCTACCATGCTTAACGTAGGGCAAACACGCAATGCAACCGACGATGACAACTCGTCGTCCGCACCGGTTGCACGGGTGATAATGCACCAGCACGAGTTTATTCCAAATTGGCCTTTGTAATTCACTCACAGTCATTAGTGTTACGGTTACATCGACTTGGTCATAGAAGTGACGCGTAATTTGTGCGAGCAACGTGACTATACTATATCAGACTGAGTGCCCTGACAATACTCAAATTAGACTGATCAACTTATCACTTGCAAAGTAGAAATGAGATAATCACTGCTAACCAAGATTAACTACATGTTAAATGAGGGCAAAGTAATCAAATAGACGTTGTATGTTGTCAAACAATCCAACTATTACTATATTGTGGTACAATTATTTGGCACTGTGAAGAGCCTCCTTGGCACGAACATCTTGTCGCAAGTTCTTATCCTTAACAGTAGGACAGCCTGCATATTCGTCAATCTTGCGAGGCGTTGCACTGGTAGTGTCCACTTTGCCGTGACTGGTGGTATATTCGTCCAGCGTGGTGGCTGGGAGAGTGGTTGTCTCATGATGAATGGCGGCATTATGATGGGTCTCATGTACAGGCACCGTGGTGTGAACCACTTCCGGCTGGATCGTCTTTTTCTGGATGACGGGTTGCACGTGGTGGTGAACGTGGTGGTGCGTACGCTCAGCACCGACGACTGGTGCTGCCGAGGACGTATGCTCAGTTTCGTGAACAGTTGACGTGTTTTCAAACTTGGCTTGGTCCCGTTTCAGCTTGGCATCATCATCGGCTTTGTTGCCATGATCGACCGTCTTGTGCTGGGTTGGAAGGGCGTTGTGTTTGTGCTTTTCTGGTCTGCGAAGCATTTGTTAGTCTGCCGTTGAAAGCTAAAGCCGTGATTGAGGGAGATGTCTTACAGGACTTCCTGGTCCTTGATGGGCTGTACAATGGTTTGGTGGTGGTCTTGGTGAAACTCTTTGTCCACAGCGGTCACGACTTCTTCATGCTTCTGGGGCTGGACATGCTCCTCTACGACCGCCTCTCGCACGTTCTGATCCACAGTCGTCTTGTGCTTTCCATCCTGAGAGAGGAAGTTGGACACGACTTGCTTTGCCTTTTCCATTGCGAATGTTGTTTTGTGGAGTTTTGTCTAAAAAGATGATTGTCAAATTGATGAGATTAGCGGTGGATAAAGAAGAGAAAAATATTACAAGAGATTCTCTGCGTTGATATATATACCAGATGGGCAGATGAGCGTTTGCCGATCACCGATGCTTACGTGCTTCCATTTCTCGTGGCCTTCATTAGGTAGGCGTGCTGCGAAGGAAAAGGTCCTTACTGAGAACGTCCCTCTGGGTCTCGGAATACCAGACGTCACAAGTCTGAGCTATGAACATCGTGTGTGACATCACCATCTATCTCCGCGCCATCAAGCTTGGTTCCATCCCGTTGATGTCGATTAGAGGCTACACTTCGGTACTTACTCACATGTTTTTGACCGCTGATTCAACATACTCAGGTTCGTAGCTGAACTCCGATCAAGGTACTGCGCTTGGTGTCAAACTTGAAAATCTGAGACCCGACAGTGCGGGCGAAGGGCCGGTTACGCATTCGGAAAGTGCAAGGGTCGAGACTCAAATCTAACGAATCCCGGACAGTTTAAACGTCCCCAGTCCATCAAGTCCACGCGATTAAGGGGATCTAACCGTGAACGTATCTCTACTTAGTGTCCACCATTGAACAACGGAACCTTCGAGCTCCCATAGTGCCGTTATGGCGGCAGTTAGCATGCCGATGATGATGGCGACGTCACTTTGCTTAGGGTTAAAGCATTGCGTCGGCGATGCTCGAATTGCGCGTCATGGATTTCAATGCCACGGACAGATTTGACCGGGCAGCTGAGATCCACAGCCGTCCGCAGGGAGGGCTACTGACTCGTAATCATTCTCTTCTTGTGTTCATCAGACATCGCCCGGAATAAAAAAGAGAAGGAATGAAAAAAAAGAAAGAAGGAAATCAAAGAAAAACAAAGCAAAAAAAAACCTAGGAATAACTGCAATATATCACGCCATCAGTTCATAAAAGCAATCTACAGCAACGTATGGTTTAATCACACGAGTAAAGAGCTGCAAACCCGCTGGAGCATAGTGCAATTTCTCCATTTTTGTTTTCGGCTTTCTTAGCATTCCAGCCGGAACCAGCTCATAGCTGTGGTAACTGGTTCGATAAGTGTCACCTCCCGCCCGAGAGATAATCTGTCCAGTGATATAGAGTGATTGAACGGCATGCACGGAGGAGGAAAACACAACAACGCTGAGGAAAAAATTCGACATGCCACGGGAAATGAATGGATCGTACTCCTCCCTCGTCGCCATGGTCAAAAGGTTTTTGGCAAGATTGCGTCAATGGATTCGCCAGACCTGGCGACACGGCCAACGAACAAGAAACGAAACTGAGCCAAGTTCTGTTGCCGATCAGAATAAAGCACTGAATCGAAATCCAAATCCAACTTCAACTCCAAAGTCAACAATTTCATCACCTCTTCATGAAATACCGGCCACTGAAAAGGTGGAAAACCTCCCGTCCGACGATAATCCAGCACGACCCGCGTCCCCCTCTGGACTAAAAACACCATGCGAGGCGCAGAAACAACCAGAATCAAGCGCGGAGGACCAATGGCCATTAGCAACAGCAGCACAAGTTCAAGAACAACTCCCATCGACTGAGAAGCAGCAGCAAGATTCACAACAGCTCGAGGTTCGTGATGCCGAAACCATGAAGGAGGAAGACGAGACCACGCCCCGAGAACATGAACTACCAAAGGAGTCGGCGACGGTTGATTATACCACCCATGACCGAGCACCAGTTGTGGAGGAGATCATCGAGAAGCAAGTCCATACGGTCTACCAGCTCGAGAGAACCCGCTCGAATCATATTCATGAGCACTTTTATCACATCCAACCGATTGTGGATACATCAGATGACAACCCAGCGCCTGCCGCCGACGTTTGACGCCTTTCACTGAACGCACCCAAGATTTCCGAAATTCTGTTGCAAGTTTGGCCTTGAATACATTGAGACTGTTTTATGTTGTTTTTCTTGACACGGCAATATTGTCTTGTTCGGAAGCTGGATCGGGTTGTGCCTTTTGCACTGCCAAGGCTTCGCTCAGCATATACATTATTTTCCGCCCTTGTGACAATCACTTCACGGCATGAATTTGTAGGGAAAGAACAATAATTGTAACAATAAAGTAGACTCAAACTTCTTAGCTCGTTACCCAAAGTCCTGCCGTACTGCGAAACCAATGCCACTAGCTCACAACGCACACTTGAGGACGCCATGTTTCCCCCCCAACTGTCGCCTAAACCTACTTAAAACAAGACACGAAGTTTGATTATACTTCTTGCAGTGCCGCACGACCCTAAATTCAATTTGGAAATGGATTGTCTCAGCGGTTCGGCGGGGAATGATCGTCGTCATTCGCTAGCATCGTAACTGCAGCGGCCTAGCGCAGAGGCAGTAGGCACAAAAGACAAAATAGAAAGTTTAAAACACAGATTAAATAAAAATTAAATGAAGAGGGGAACAGGCTTAATCCTCGGTCCTTTAGTAGAGAAGAGGCATCGTGACATTTCAAGCAAGACATCGGAGTTACTCATTTAGACTTGAGCCTTTACGATCAGATTGCTAACCTTACTCAAGCTTGTGTCTGCATAATGCGCAATGAATACTTCGACTTGGCCAGTCAAGCAATATTATGAAGAAGTTTTGGTTAAAATTATGGATGGCATGTCTGGCGATGGCCATGTGATATATTCCATTGTGTTTGCCAAAAACGCAAAGATGTGTTTCTGGAAGAGGAAGAGGAAGTGCAGCGTGCAGTCCATGCCATTTCATCAACCTAGTGAAACGCTCGGCATGGTGTTGGGTTCCTTGCTCTCAAACTGCCCTTTTTCAACTTGCGCCCTGCTTGAAATTGGATTCACGCCAGCGGCTCACCGTGTTGGTCTCGGCACTCTGATATCCAGGTACAAGTGGAAGATATATACGTCATAGCATGAGACCGCAGAAGATCAACTGCAGGATAACAGATTCGGTGGTCGGGACATCCGCATATTCAGCAAGTTAACATCTCCAGGTCGCTCTGAGATGAGCTAAACTTTGAGAAGCGGGTAAAAAAGGAAGTAGTCAACTTCCACCAACATTTACGACAGCATAAAACTTGCTGTCGGAGGTCGCCGTGTTGGGTTTGCCTCGCTGGCAAGGACTCATCAGACAGAGCATATGTTTTCTCGAAATGATAACATCCTCGACACTCGTGATGCGGAATGTATTAGTCAGAATATCGTACCTTCCGGCCCAAGTGAGGCAGCGCGGGGGTGAGCCCGCATGTGAATCTGTGGTCTCATACTGCGCGATGAGCATGTGCTGGGGAACTTTGAATAATGAAACAAACACATGTTTGAGTCTTTTGAAAAAAAAAACGGATTTTGCTACCGGTACAGGGTGCGTTTATTCATCTATGCGCCTGATTGAGAAGGGACAACAGGCAACAAAAACGTAAGACGAGTCGCAATCCTTTCTTATCATGCCATATGGGGGGCAACGTGGAATCGGCCTACCGTGCAGAATCTATTGAGTCTCGAAAAATGCACTTCTCATAAAATATAATGATGCCCTGTACTCTGTGCCATGTATTAACGGTGGTCGTGTTATCGGACTTCCCAGGTTACGGTAACTCCATCATTATCTTATTCTCATTCCCGAGGCCGGATACGCGGCCGACCGCATGCAGCCTGCAGCCACCGGCTACGTCGAAACACGCCGAAACACACCAGGCCGTTTATCAGAACCCCGGCATTCTGCCTCATGGCTGAACGGCATATTTTACCTATATTCCGTCCCAAAATATCCAAGATGGGATCAAGTATCCAGCCGGTCGGGTCGGCGTGATTGGCACGTGGAGCACAGTGCCATGAAATCATGAAACACTCGCGCCGTAGGATATTAGCCGGAAGCTGGAAATACCTGCGTACGATGTTGCCGTGCAAGAGAAAATGAGAACGGATGGTGTTTCTCAAATTAGCAGTAGGGTCCAAGGACGGAAGCAGACAGACTTTAAAAGGTTGATGCTGCTCGACGCAGAGCGACGCGAGCTGTGTGTTATTCCCCCACGACCGCGATATCAATCGAGTCAGTATCCCAACACAAGTTGACATCGCCGGTCACATTCGCCATGCTCGGAACAGCGCTTCTGGCGGCCCTGGTAGTCCAGGCGTCGGCCACATCTCTTGCCGCCCAGCCGGTGCTGTGGGAGGATCTCGCCGATCTGGATGTCTTTCGTGTCGGCAACGACTTTTATTATTCTGCGTCCACCATGCATTATTCCCCTGGTGTAAGAGTCCAAGAGATGAGAGCCCCGCGACACCGAATTCACCCCAGTTGGAAGTCGGACCTGCTAACAAACAATTCCGCTACGCCAGGCGCCTCTTCTTCACAGCACAGATCTCATCAAGTAAGACTACGCGCTTTGCGTTTCTTCCACACACCCGCCCTCAGGGAAGAAGGGAGGGGAAACACAAAAACTTGCGTATACTAAAACTCAGACGGTCCTTAGCTGGGAATACATTGGTCATTCCATCCCCCAACTAGACTGGGGCAGCAAATACTCGCTCCAAGGCGGCAACGCCTACGTCAAGGGCGTTTTCGCCTCGTCGGTCCGCCGGCGTCCCAGCGACGGAACCTGGTTCTGGGTCGGCTGCGTAGAATACAATCACTCGTACATCTACACGGCGCCGTCTGCCCAGGGTCCATGGACCAAATGGGCCGAATTCCCCAACCAGTGCTTCTACGACTGCGGCCTGTTGTTCGATGATGACGACGATAGTACGCCATATGTTGCGTATGGATCCAAGACGATCCAGGTCGCGAAACTGTCTGGCGATCTCAAGACGCAGGTCAGCACCCAGGCGGTGCATACATACGATGGGCCCGCCGAGGGCAGCAGGATGTACAAGATCAAGGACACGTACTACATCCTCAACGTCGATCCTGGCAAGATTGTGCAGTATGTCATGAAGTCCAAGAGCGTGCTTGGGCCCTACGAATCTGTCACTCTGTTGGACGGGCCGACATGTCCTATTCCTGGAGCCAATAAACCTCACCAAGGTAATGTTTAATGTTTCAAGTTTTCGAAGAGGGAAAAAAGAACAGATCCTGCTGCTCCCTCTCCACCTAGTCCCTCGAGACCATGACAAGTAGAATCAGAAAGCTGACCGTTCAATAGGGGGCATCGTGGACGATCCGCAAGGAAACTGGTATTACATGGCCTTCTGTGATGCCTATCCTGGAGGCCGCGTGCCGGTCCTTGCTCCCATCTCCTTTAACGCCCAGGGCTTCCCTCAGCTCAACGACCCAAGCGAGTGGCCCTCGAACATCACCACGCCCATGCAGTCCTCCGCTCCGTCCTCGCCGCCGCACAAGCCATCATCATACCAGGACAAATTTCAGGACAAAAGTCTCGGTCCTCAGTGGGAATGGAATCACAACCCCCTCCCCTCGGCATTCAACCTCGGCGACGGAGGTGGACTGACACTCAAAACCGCCACCGTAACAAACGACATCTACCAAGCTCGAAACACCCTCACCCACCGCATTCCCGGCCCCCAAAGCAAGGCCACCATAAAACTGTCCATCAAGAATATGAAGGATGGCGACCGCGCTGGCCTAGTCCTCCTTCGCGATCTTTCCGCGTGGATTGGGATCATGAACAACGACGGCCAACCCAGCATCGCCGTCTGGACGAACTGCACCATGACACTGGGCCAAAACACAGCCTGGTCCACTAGCAGCACCGGCATTTTGCAATCCTCAGTTTCCATTCCCTCCACTACCATGAACGACGCCGCCACCACCTCCTCCTCCGTCTGGCTCCGCGCCGCCGCCGACATCTCCCCCGCCGGCTCTCACACCGTCGGCTTTTTCTACTCGTTTGATGGAGAATCTTTTGAAAAAATAGGCAGCCCCTTTGTCATGACCAAGGCATGGCAGTTCTTCATGGGATACCGTTATGGCATTTTCAATTTTGCCACGCGCGCGTTAGGAGGCAGTGTTTTGGTGGAAAGTTTTGTTATCGATGGGGCTTGATCGGCGTGAGGGCGTAGGGATAGACGAGGTTGTCAAGCCTGGATTTACATATGATGTACAGAAATGGGAAACGAGAAAGAAAAAAGACAGAAAGAAAAATCACAATCCAGAATTATATATATATAAAGAAAAGAAAAGTACCGTCTTAGAATGAAGCCCACTCCGCTTGAGAGACGTTCCTTTGTCTAGACAGTCGCGAAGCAGTCTTGCCATAGAATGGCATCTATCACGAGCAATCTACTTACGGCATGTACACTGGCGCCAGGAACAACAGGCACAAGGGGAGGTCCCGCGTTCGTCTATCCATTCACAACCGTCCCCCCGTTGCAGTGAATCGTCTGTCCACTCACACAAGAACTATCCGCCGACGCAAGAAACACGACGCAAGCTCCGATTTCCGATGGTTGTGCTGGCCGTCCCATTGGACTTGTGAACTCTTTTTGCGCCCTGTCGTTCATGGTAGCGGGGATGAGTGGCGTCCAGACTAGAGTTTGACGTTAGCACGCCGATCAAAAGAAGAACAGGCCAAGGTAATATACATGGGAAAATAAACACCACCAAAATGCAATGATTATTTATGGGCTGTCGTCAACTTACCCGGTCCTGGCGCAACGGCATTCACCCGAATGCCCTTGGACACATATTGGTTGCTCAGACCGCGCGTAAACGACACAATGGCGCCCTTGGAAGATGTGTAATCCAGCAGATCCGGACGACCAATGTACGCATTGATGGAAGCGTTGTTGATGATAACGGCCCCGCGTTGCATGTGCCGCAGAGCGTATTTGGCCATGTAAAAGTAGGCATGCATGTTGATGTTAAAGGTGTGAACCCATTGATCTTCCGAAAGGTCGGCGATGTCTTCTACCATCATTTGATCTACAAGGCATATTAATTTTAGCCTCTTGTTCGTGGGCGAGTAGAGCACCGAGGAGAGAAAAGATTGGGGAACAAAAGGAGAGACGAAGAAAAAAGGGGGAAACATACAGCCGGCATTATTGAATAAAATATCAATACCGCCCATCTTTTCCACCGCAAAATCCACCACCTTTTGACAATTCTCCCTCTTGACAAGATCCGCAGACATAAGATGACAAGTGCCACCGACCTTTTCAACTTGCTTCTTGGTGTCTCTCGCGTCATCCTCTTCCTCGGCAAGGTACGCAATGGTCACGATGGCACCTTCTTTCGCAAACAGGATAGCCGTAGCCGATCCGATACCACTGTCCCCTCCTGTGATGAGTGCTCGTTTGCCCTTGAGCTTGTTGGCCGCCATGTAGTCGAGACTGTCTCCGCTGCTGTCGGGAAGCTCATCTTTGACGGGCTTGGGGCCGGGCATGTCGCGGTCGGTGCCGGGAAAAGACTGCTTCGAGATGGGTATGTCCTGTTCTTTTTTTTTGTATGTTTTTTTTTTCGCGCGTCAGTTATGAACGGCGACGAATGTATAGTTTTGTAAACGCGATTCCTAACATGGAAAATGCACTCATGATAGTCCTACCCTGGTTGAATTGCGACGCCATCTTGACTACTCTCTTTCTTTCGGCTAGTGTTGCAATAATACTGAATAATCGTGTTCTGCAAGAGCTTGTTGGCTATTTTTACCCTGGCAAATTGTTAAGAGAAACCTGATCTAGATGGAAGAAAAAAAATCCTGCGACATTCGAATGTATATGTATATGTACGTATGTATGTATTTATGTATGTATGAATGTATTTCGTGTATGCATGTGCTGCCCAAGACGACTTCTTCTATGACGTAGCTTCCTTGTCACGACTGACACGAAAATAACTGTGCTTCTTTTCGCAATCATGACGACAGGAAATGCTGGGACTAAAGTTATGCTTTTTTTTTTTTGTTTTTCCCTTTTCTTTTTTTTTTTTTTGAAACGCGCATCTATCATCTATGCGTCATAGGCTGTTGATTCTTGGGCACGATAGATGCCAGCTGTTACATCTAACAATGATGCATGATGTATTCACTATCTAGGAGAGGATGCTCCTGCTACCTAAAATGTATGTGGTGGGGATCTCTGGCGAGATGCCTGAGATGTGAGGCTAGATACAAGGGCACCACATCGGTCCGTGGTGCGCAACACCAGCCATCTCGCAGCATCGTGGTCCCGGAAGGTTGTGTCAACCCGGGGGAAGATGCCATGGGCACTTGTGTGTGCATGTGTGTAGTTATGCATGCACACCAGGGCTCGGCCGTCGTGACGTTTTTTATTGTGCTGCATGGAATGAGCGGTGGGAGGCTTGATGGCTGAATTGAAGGCGTTGTTGGCGTGGCGGAGCAGAGCGGGCAGAGAACTGGTCTGATAGTAAGTAGGCAAGCCAAGGCAAGACGAGCGGGTTGACGATAACCACGTTGATTATTGATTGAAATGAAATGTGGGCGTCAAGGTGGCTCAGCCCCTCACGCGGCGGTGCCCAGTTCCCGGCTTTCCGAGAATCATTATCATTTGATGATTCCAGAGCATCCAATTAATTTAAGCGTGATCATTTTTTTTAAAAAAAATTGTTCAATGGATGCCCCTTCTGTCGATGAGCTGCGCCTGCGCGCTGCGGTGTCGTCTTTTCATCGACATTCGGCTTCGTGATAGTCGCGCCAGAAAAAAAAATAATTGCATCGTATCTGTTCATACCGGTCCCGTTTGCGTTCGTCGACTGACTAACTACCGATCCCGCCCGTCAAAAGCCGTCAATTCCTCGAACACTCGAGTCTACAGTCCCGAGTCCAACATGCTACGCAAAAAAGAGGCCTTCACGGTCATCACTCCCATCCCCGGCTTCATCCCGCGCCAGCTCGCCCTCGATATCCTCCACTCCCACAGCGAAGTCATCACCCTCAATCCCCTCGTCCTCGACCACAAGCCCATCCCGGCTCCCCGAAACGCCATCTCGGATGAGTTCTATAGCACATGGTACGAGATTACAGAAAAGATCCAGTTCGTCCCGGGCGTCGGCGGCATGGGCGCCGGCAAAATCACCTTTACCGCATGCTTTCACGACATGCCCTGGGGCTTGCAGACGCACATCTACGCGCCCTTCCACGTCGATTTACGCTACAGGTATCAGGTCGCGGGGAACCAGCCGGGCATCGAGGATCCCCTTCCCCCCGAGCAACGCGAGATTGGACTGGAATCGTTGGGTGCGCCGCAAGACGGACTCTACCTGCGCGAGGATATTGAGTACAAGTGCAACATGGCTATGGCCGGCTTCGTCAAGTCGCAGGCCAAGGCCGCCAACAAGCAAATGGTGGAACGCATCGTCAAGAAGGCGGAATTGCTCGATGCCGGTATCTTGCAGGCCATGATGCAGGACGGCAGGCTCAAGACCTTTAATCCCAATGATTTGTCCCAGCTTGCGTCTAACCGAAACGATGCTGCTGCTGCTGTTCCTCATATTCCCAGTCCCATCGGAAGCCCGAGGCCTGCAAGTTGGGTGCAGCAACCACCACCACCACCATCCCCACATGCCTATCCATACCACCAGATCCTCACGTCTCCTGAGTTGCCAACGCAGCGGGATTCTTCTGGCCGTGGCAGGGAGGGCGCTGGTCCAGCGGAACTTCCGGGTGACTCTCAGCATTATCGATACTATCATACTCCACCTCAGCCTCTCACCGTACCTCTCTCCGGTCATCCTCAGGAGTTCACGCTGGACTATCAGGGGTCTGCGTCCTCTTCGAATCCTCGCTGGTCGCAAAGCCAGCTCAGTCCATGTCTAACCGAGACACATCGTTCGAGCATGAGCTCAACTGTTAGCGGCGCTGGCAGCATGCCCCATGTATCGTCGGTCATCGCTTCAGAATTACCTACTCATGCAGAAACGAAAGCCGAGCAATAAAGGTTACCTTGTGCCTGAATAGAGGCGGGCTCTTTAATCTTTCTTTCTTGGATTATTTCTTTCTTTCTTTCTTTCTTTCTATTTTTTTTCTTCCTTCTTTTTCCCCTTTTGAGAACACCAAGGGAGAGGGCAGGCAGGGGGCCGCGAAGGGCGGAAGGGCAGGGGGCGTTTCATACCCTAAAGGATACCCAACTCGGAGTCGCATCCATTGTTTGTGCCTCACGACTGATCATAATGAATTGGAATAACGCTGCTTTATGTCGATGATTTCGATTCTCTGACATCCTAAAGATGTAATCGTCAATCTTAACGGAGTTAAAGTTGGAATCGCACGGATCGCGATGCACGTGCCGCCTCGGTGGTCCTTTGCAATGCTCGACCCCACACGGGCACGAGGAACCGCCAGACTGGCCAAAAATACGGACAAAGTATGGTAGAAATGGATTAAAAAGGCGAATGGAGTGTTATAGGGGAAAATTACGAAATGGCATTAACACGTTGTAACGGTTGTGGCTGTGATTTTATTGGACTTTGATCGTTGGGTGTGGTTTTTTTAAAATGAGAACCCTACGTACCATACTACTTTTTAATAAGAAAAGAAAAAAAATCGCGTTCAACTTACGGTTAAAATCAGCCATAATGTTGATTGTTTCAAACAGTACGCACGATATGTAAGGAGCGCCGCGAATTGGGCATCACTTAGGCACGTAGGCACGTACTCTTTAGATGCCTATATATAACAATCTAGCGGTGCACATTCTCAACGATTAGACCCACAACGGGCTCATTCGTCTAGGGGTCAGGACGCTGGATTTTGACATAGAAATTCCAGAAGCACCAGTTCGAATCTGGTATGAGCCTCACTTTTTGCTTTTTTCTCGTCTTGTAAGACTTTCATCTTGCATGTCCACACGCTGCCGTATAAAATGTTTTTTTTTTTTCGTCCATCTTTTCCCCCTCTTGTTCACCACGACCCATACACAGTACCTACTGTCCGCAATTTTCACGTCGAAGGCCAATTGCCAATGCGCACAATCTGCCAAACCATGGTTTAAAAGCAGGGTGCAATAATACTCCTCAATTTCCCGGTCCACCGTTTCTCTATCCTCCCTCGCTAGTTTCTTTCCTTCGCTCTGACCAGAAATTCGACCAATACCCAGAAAACGAACCATGTTGAAGCCACGACGGATCATGGTGGACGATGCCACACCAAGAACATGAGTATCGCTCCTGGTCAGTTACTACCATTGCGCATCTTCCGATCCGTTTATATCCAGATTTAACCTTCTGATTTATGTGCATCCATGTGTAGATGCATATGGATCTGTGACGTGTAGGTAGGTAGTATGTACATAGTGTATATGATACAAGTATGCACTATGCTCAAATAAAGGTCCGCCATCCCGGTCGTGGACGATGGATTCTCGCTCTGTATCCGTCACGAAATCAAGATGAACTTCCGCTTACGCCAGTTTTTTTTTTTTTTTTTTTTTTTTTTCGAAATGACCAAAGTCGTACCGGGACGTTCGTCTGCCCGTCCGCCCACCTTGTCCTGCAATCTGATTCAGACTGGCAGGCACACGGTACATACACCCCTTGATTGAGCCAGCCAAGCCGCTAGCTTTACCCCAGTGTCAAATCATCAAATTCTACATACGCAGATTGCATGCTTCGCCCAACTCTGTGCTCTTCCCTGGAAGTTGGCATGCAGATGATGGATCATGGATTCCGTCTGGTTTGCTCTGGTTTGCTCTGGTCTGGTGCGTGCTATTGACGACACTCATGGAGTCAGTCAACAAGTCAGTCAGCCACGGGCCACAGCACAGTCCCCCATGTCACATGGTCCCTCCCTCCTTCCTCCTCCCTCGACTCCGTCGTGGGGCGCCCAGATGTCATGCTTACCGTTTCGGGGGTGGGGCGGTCACCAGACTGCATACACCTGCAGCACATAGCACATGCCGGCTGCCTGGTGTCACTGGACCGACCACATGCAGTCTGGTCTGCTGGTTTGATTGAGACCGACCAGGTTGGCCAGACCAGACCAGACTCTTTCTTTCACATGCCTTGCCCTGCCTTGCCTCAACTGCCCCGGATGATCATTTATATCTTGTCTATGTCGTCTACCAGTCCAGTCGACACCTCCTCCATGCCGCGTCTGCGTGCCCAATGACCTACTCTCTGCTCATTCCTACGAACCGCTCGGCCTCGTGAATCAGTTTGAATCGTTGATCGAAACTCCGGACCTACCACTTTCTCCAACTACTTTTCGGCGTCGCGTTTTCTCACGCGAGCTGGCCGCTAGTCCTCAACTCCTAGTCGTCTCCTTCACCCACCGTCAAATACCTTTTTTTTTAACCCGAAGCCTTGAGCAGACAAACTTGGGGTTGAGGTCCCATCATGATGGGCTAGAACTCCATCACGTATAACATCTCAGTTCCGATTTATTTTTATCCGTCTTTTGTCCGTAGTAGTGGAGATGCCGGATCTTTTAGTCCAAGGGCATGCGCCTGCAGGCCTTCATGGAACTGGTTCCAGGATCATCTCATCTCGTCAATCAAAAGTCGATACTTCCTCATTCCCACTAGCCAGTCGTTCAACAATTCGAAAGACCATCTCGAGGACGCTCAGAGACGCGAATAATGCGATTTTATCCTGGATCGACGGGCTGAGCCCCAACGAGCGCGAGGCCCTTCGTGTACATCAGCTGAATAGAGATGCAACACTAGACGAATTGAATTCTGTCAGTTCGAGTCGAGTTTTGAGTTCCTGTAGCAAACACGGCAAACAACAAAGTCCAATCCTCTTTGCTAATCCTGATACTCATCATACAGGCCGAAACATACCAGCAATGGACTACTGCTGCGTCAGAACTCGATCAGCTCGATGGCAACGACAGATGGAAACAAGACACGGCCGATGGCGAGTATGACTTTCTGCTCATTCAGGAGCGCTTGCGTGCGCTCGACGAAGCACGAGCAAAGGGGGATATTCGCGCTACGATGCACCTGATCCGAACTGAACTGAATCGAGACCTGGGTGGCATGGGCAATGTCGACCTGTATCGTCACTCTTATGTCGGCACCAAGAAGCTCATTGAGCGCTATGTCGACTCCGCCATTCAATCCATTGACGCTCTTGTCTCCCAGAGCACCTTCAAACATCACGACGTCCAGGTCAAGGATCTCCTGGAGGCAATGTTATACTCGCGACAAAGCTTTGGCCGCAGCGCACTACTGCTCTCGGGCGGTGGGACATTTGGCATGACGCATATTGGCGTGCTCAAGGCATTGTTCGAACAGCAACTTCTCCCTCGCATTATATCGGGAGCCAGCGCTGGAAGCATTGTCTGCGCAGTCATGTGCACCAAGACAGACCAAGAAATTCCCGAGCTCATCCAGAGTTTCCCATTCGGCGACTTGGCCGTTTTTGAAGAAGAGGATAGCACCTTGGGTGTTCTGGGACATCTACGTCGTTTGCTGACGGAGGGCAGTTGGTCTAACATTGGGAACCTCACAAGGGTCTTGCGAGGCATGATGGGCGACATGACGTTCCAGGAGGCATACAATCGAACTCGTCGGATACTCAACATTTGTGTATCCACAGCATCAATTTACGAGCTGCCCCGACTTCTAAACTACGTCACTGCGCCCAACGTCATGATATGGTCGGCAGTTGCTGCATCGTGCTCTCTACCCTTGGTATACACGTCATCCCCCTTGCTCGTCAAAGACCCTGTGACCGGCGAGCATCATACTTGGACACCTACTCCTCAACACTTTATCGATGGTTCGGTGGACAACGACTTGCCGATGACGCGCCTGGCCGAAATGTTCAATGTCAATCATTTTATAGTCTGTCAGGTCAACCCTCACGTGGTCCCCTTTTTAGCCAAGGACGACGTGCTCGCGCCAGACAGCCTGCTCCAGAAGACGCACAGGTCCCGCTCCGACGGTAATTTCGATTGGTCAAGTACGCTCACCACTTTGGCTAGGGATGAGGCTCTGCATCGATTGCAGTTCATGGCTGAGCTTGGTATTTTCCCCTATCTCATGACCAAATGTCAAACCATGTTGAGTCAAAAGTACTCAGGCGACATCACCATCTTGCCAGAGATCGCCATGAACGACTTACCCAAGCTCCTCAGCAATCCCACTGTTGACTTCATGTTGCGTTCATGTATGGCCGGCGAAAGAGAAACATGGCCTCGTCTCAGCCGAATACGGGACCGTTGCGCAATCGAGCTCGCGTTGGATCGCGCAGTCCACAGCCTACGTACCCGCGTGGTCTTCTCCGAAAGCCAACGGAATTTGCGAGCGTTGGGCGCAGGGTCAGGCAATCATCTCAAACTCGACAGCAACCGCATGGCATCCAGCACCATCACATCGCAGTCCCCCGCCGTCGTATCGGGGCACTCGACTTCTGGCGGCGGCAACAACAACAACGGCAGCAGCAGTAACAGCAGCAAGAGCCAAGTGCGCAGACGAAGGCGCTCTGGAGGAAGCGTTCAAGCCTTGCACGATGGGCGTGTTCTCCTGGACATGAGCATTACAGATGAAGACACTGCTGCTGAGGAATTCAATGAGATGGCTTCCCGCGGCCAAGTTAGCGGTGCTCGCACACCTACAAATTTACGCAAGCCACGTCTTCAGCGATCAAGCAGAAGCGTCACCCATGTACCCCAGCACAAATCGTCTGCCATGTTCGCCGCTGCACACGACTTGAGCCCAATCCCACCCTTCAACTTTTCTCGACCTCTCACCGAGTCTGACAAGGACAAGGAAAAGGACAGTAGTAGCTCTTACGTCGCGGGAACTGGCTCCAGCAGGCGCGATGAGGTTCAGCCGCCGTTCAAGCCTCGAGTGTGGTCTGAACAGATTGCTGGTTTGGTCGCTCGGCGCGAGGCCCTATTTCCCCCCGACGAGCTGGACACGAGCGAACCGCCGGGCCATTCAAGCGACGCCGATGCCGATGCAGAGCAAGCCACCGAAGAGAGTGATCCCGACCCTTACGACTCACCACGTCGAAATTCCCCATTGGAAAAGGGGCGACGACAAGAGTTTGAACGGACAAAGACCAAGTTATGGCAAGGATGACACATGACTTGGTTATTATTGTTTGCACATTTTGTCTCTGGTCTACCCCGAAAGCCTTCTTTTTGTAGCTGTATACAATGTATCTAGTCCATTGACTCGTTGCCAAATGGAGTTCACACAGTCCCAGGCATATGAGCAGCTTTGTGAAGCTGCGTGATATTTCATTTTAATTTCCTACTGCCGGGCGGATGTCTGTTGGGAGTGGCTCCCAGAGCGTTTTATTTTTCTCCTACTATTGACATATATGCAGCCCATGGAATATATGCAGCACATGAAATGTTGACTTGATTTGGTGATGGAATTTAAATGCTCAGTAGTTGTGCCACAGATGGCGGTCTGCCGCTGTGCAAAGCAGCAATAATAATCGCTTTGATTGTGATATACTGTTGGGGGTCGAACTTGATGATACGACTTCTCTTTGGAAAAAGTAGTGTAAGGTGGATCGATTCTTGACATTTTGACGCTGGTACGTGTCTGTTCGAAGTCAATTGCGAATAGCGCATGGTACATGCACATGCCGACAGATATGTAAATGTCAATGATCAAATGCATGCATTAATGATCGCTACATGCAGATCCGTGACCAAGATGAAGCAGACGACAAATCTATGAAAAAATTTGTTTCATCTATGTAGAGTAATAAGTCCGCGCTTCTATAACAACGGATATACATCGGCCGCGTGGCCTAATGGCTAAGGCGCTAGATTTCGGTTTCCAACTTCGTCTTCTCTAGAGATTCCAGGTTCGACTCCTGGCGTGGTCGATTTTTTTGAGCTTTTTTTGAGCATTCTCGTCCTCGGGCGATGGGCTTCGCCCCACTTCCTCCCATTTTCTTGCAGCCCACAAAAGAAGGTTAGAACTGGTTGATTAGAGATTTACTTTTTTATTTCGTATACTCTTAATGTTAGCATTTTATATTGCCTTAATAAATAGTAGAAAGACTTGACGTATTTAAAAATCCTTAAAAGACACTTGTCTCGATTATTAAGCAGACGTCATCTGTGTCCGATTATTCACCAGCCCTACCCTGTATGGTTCCCAAAATAATCGAGACTGGCTTTATGGACAGTAAACAGCGCTATACGCCATTTAATCATCCTACATCACTGTACATATTGATATTTATGTGTTTATGTATGTGTTTATTCACACTCCACATAATGAGCATCCGGATGCAGCCGGCCGAGCGCCACTTTGCAATTTCACTCCTTGATCTACTAATCCTATCGATACACGCCGCCCCGACACTCACAGCGCTAACCCACATGTCACTGGACCCAAATCAAGCTCCGATATTTGGAGTCCAGAGATACCTAGGAAGATAGCCTACAGCTGCAGTATGCATATGTCTATATACAATTGAGAGCCTCGACGTATTATCTAGCAATACTACCCATAAATGAAAGTCCATATTTTTCTAAAACAAAACCTTGTTATCACGAGTCGATACAACCTGGTGACTATCTGGCGCCTCATGAGTGCCAAAAGGGGTTGATTAATTTACGTGTCACATGAAGAGAAGACGCGGCACTCGCGGGAGGTCGGGGCGCAATTGCGTGCTTGCGCCGCTCGCGGACCGACGAGCCGGGAAAACGCGAGAGACGCCAGTGTCCCCTCGTCAGGACGCGAGGCGCGCTGCTTGGCTTATAATTGCGTCAGCGAGGCTGGGATGGCAGAATCGAGGGTTTGTGGGGCGGTTGGGGGAGCACGTCATTGCTGGAGAGGGGAAGGAGGGGTCCCGATATTGATGGAGGCAGACAGGATCCACCAAGAGACGGACGTGAGGAGTGAGGGGTTGCTGAGGAGTTGGCAAGGGGATTAGCAATACACAAGTCCATACCAGCATTCCGCACGCTTAAATCATGGAAGAGAAGTTAAGAAGAGACTCGAGGCAGATAGCCTTGGCCACAACGCCAGACTACGCATGCAGCGCTGCAGTAGAGAGCGTCGATTGGTAGGCTTCTGCATAGTACAAGCTACAGGAGAACCGACCTGGATGGACTAGGGCGCTGAGAATGTGGGATCATATCTGGAGCACGAACACATTGCGACATTATTGTCCCAAGCCCAAGCTCAAGCTCCAAGCCTCCGAGTCTCTATGGGGCATTAGCAGCGGCATGGCTGAGACGCATCGATGCTATATAAGGTGTGCCGATGCCCACACAGCGCCATTTGAGCACATACCTTCGAAACATTCCACCTCCTCTCATCTTCCCATCGTCAAAACCTGACACATAACACAATTCTGTCTGCTTCTCGCCAACCGTGCTCTCTTGAAGCAATACAAATCCAACAATCTCTCTCTCTCTCTCACACACTCACACACACGCACGCACACAGTCTTTCTCAACATGACCAGCCCCCTCCGTCTTGGCTCCAAGGCCCCCGACTTCACCGCCGACAGCAACGTCGGCAAAATCGAATTCCACAAGTCCATCGACGGCAGCTGGGCCATCCTGTTCTCGCATCCGCAGGACTTTACGCCCGTGTGCACTACTGAGCTCGGCGCCTTTGCCAAGCTCGAGCCCGAGTTCACCAAGCGGGGTGTCAAGTTGTTCGGCCTGTCGGCCGACACGACCGACAGCCATGCGACGTGGATCAAGGACATTGCCGAGGTGACGGGTGGTAACGTTAAATTTCCCATTATCGCGGACCCTGATCGCGTGGTGGCGAACCAGTACGACATGTGAGTGATATATAGTGTTTAATAGCAGAGCCCCCCCCCTCATTTCGATCTCAATCACTCGAGAACCATACTGACATCCCATACCTTTCAGGATCGATTACCAGGACCCCTCCAATATTGACAGAAACGCCTTGCCCCTAACCATCCGATCTGTCTTCTTCATCGACCCCAAGAAGACCATCCGCACCATCCTCTCCTACCCGGCATCCACGGGCCGCAACGCCACTGAGGTGCTGCGCATCGTCGACTCCCTCCAGGCCGCCGACAAGCACAAGATCGCCACCCCCATCGACTGGGTTCCGGGGCAGGACGTCATTGTCGCCAACAGCGTCAAGGAGGCCGAGGCCAAGGAGCTGTTTCCCAACCACAGAGTCATCAAGCCATATCTTCGATACACTGCTCTTCCCAACTAAGATTTTTTTTCCTGCTTTGTATTTTGTTTCGCTTTATTTAGGTGATGCAAGCGATTGGAGTTGTGGATTCAAGCCATAGCTTTTTATTTTTTGTTTTTATTTAAATCCTTTGGAAAATGTGGACGACGTTGCGGTATCGAGTCGACATTATCTGTCGTACGGAGGACTTTCTACGTCTCGCCTGAGAAAAGTAGCATCTTGTGGAGAAGGACATGGCTGTTACTAGTAGTAGTGACAAGGCGCCGAGGTGCTTATTTGAACGAAATTGACACTTTTGGAGACCTGTTTGTGCTGCAATACAAAAAAAAGTGAAAGGCAAGATAAAGGGATCAAAGATCAGAGAACAACTTCAATGAAAGTTCATTTAACAAAAGGTGTGAATTTGACACCAAAAAAAAGCCCTATATGAGCAGCACCAAAACAACTTAACCAGCATACATACAACAACCTCATATGATTAGAGGCCATGTCGTACGATATATGCATAAAGTTTGATTTCGTTTTAAATACCCATACTTTGAAAATGACCTATTCAGCTATGCTTCAACGTCACATTACCTAAAACCCTACGTGGAACAAAAAAAAAATACTATATTTACAATACCGTCTATGTATTGAATCGTCCACCACCCCCCACCCACATTAATATGCCTTTCCTCCATGCGCAAGCGCCACCAAATCCGGATTCCCCTGCTTCAGAAGCGTCTTCTCCTTGGGCAAATTATCGAGCACCTCGTCCGACAATCCCAAATGATCCTTGATGGTCTGCTTGGGCGAGAGCGCAAGCCACTGGGCGACGGAAATGTCCGTAAACTTGGGCGCCTGCAGAACCTCGAGAAAGACGAGGTCCTCGGTGCCGGTGTTCTCAATGTAGTGGGCGTCATCTTTGGGGATGTAGCCCACGTCGCCGGCGGTGAAGTCGAATGTCTGGCCGGCCCGGGGCGCAGCGTAGATGGTGGCCCTCGCGGACCCTTGGAGGAAATAATCCCACTCATCCGAGGTGGTGTGCCAGTGAAGCTCACGCATCGCGCCGGGCTCGATGGTGACGAGGGCGGCCGAGAAGCCCGCTGCGATGGGGAACGTCGTGGGATCGAGAATCTTGACGGACCCCCCCGGCGTGAGGTGCGGTTTCTGCTGCGACCAGTGGTAGGTGTAGGAGCTCTTTCCAGAAAGATAGCCGCCGGGGGCTGTGGTGTTTTGCTTCTTGATGTCCTTGGGCTGAGGCGTGCCGTTGAAGATGTAGAGATTCTTCTCGGGAAGGTTCTTGAAGGCCTCGACGGGGGCGCGCAGGTTCTTGGAGAGCACCTCGCGCGGGATGCGGGCAAACATCTCGGTGATGAGAAAGGTGCCGTTCTCGTCGAAATCACCCGAGTCGAAGACGAGGAGGAACTCGACGCCCTTGTCGAAGGCCTGGATAGAGTGAGGCACGCCCGAGGGAAAGAACCAGACATCGCCCTCGCACAGGTCGTCGGTGAAGCTCTGCGACTCGTCGTTGATGGCCGCCACGCGCGCGCAGCCCTTGAGGATCAGCGCCCACTCGTTGGCCAGATGCCAATGAAGCTCACGATAGGCATGCGGCTCCAGCTTCATGTCCACGCCCGCCATCTGCTTGGCGGCCGGCAGGACAGCCTTGTTCTGCTGCCGCGCCCAGCCAGACTTGCCCTTGTAGCCGGGTCGGTTGTGCGAGAGACCCAGCGGCCACTTTGCGTTGGGTATCGTGCCGGAGTCGGTGCTCGGAGCCGCAAACGAATCCGGGTTCAGCTTCTCATACTCATACGTTCGCGGCCCGGCATCCGTGCCGCCGTAGTCGCCTCGGAGCGGCTGCGGCTTCTTCGCGCCGTTGAGATTGAGGAAGAGACCCAGCTCGGCATCCGCGTCTTGGCCATCTACCTTTTCGGGCTCCGCCACGAGGGCGTCGCCGGAATCGACGTCGGGCAGCGGCGCGTTGCCGCCGAGAAGCTCGCCGTTGCCGTATAGACTTCCGCTGGGCGACGTGACCTTCTGGACGGGGGGCCGGATACCGGCAACGGGGCCTGTGTTTTCATCATATTTCATCCTGTCCATCAGAAAAGGAAACTTGTTAGCTATGATGCGCGTTAGAGACCATTCTTCGTCTTTATCTTATTCTTACTGTGGTGCCGCAGCCGCCAGCGCGGCTAGTAGAAATCCAATCGCAGGAATCATGACGATGGAGTTGTTCTTCGCGTCGTCTTGCTTCCTTTTTTTCCCCTGTCTGATTCCTGAACAATAGGAAGAAAATCCAAAACAGAGGGATTGTCACAAATGTCCTGCGAATGGCGGCGAACGGCGGCGAATGAACGGTGAGGTCACTACTCCCCTAATCTTCTCTTCTACTCTTCTCACACTCTCCCGCGCGCACTCTTTATATACTCTGTGCGTGTTGCCCGCCGCATTTTGTCGCACCGGCTGCCCGTCGGATCGACCGTTCGCCCTCAAGCACTGCTACAAGAGGACGCGGACGGACCGGTTTACGATGCCTTACGTCATGCAATATTTCCCACCATTCCACAACCAGAAACGCCGGCAGGAAGTTTGTCCCTCGTAACGAATTTTTTTTTAATTAAAGAAAGATTAATAAACTAAATATATGTATACATGATATATATCAACACGTGTGATACGAATTATATGCCTCCGAATCCTTCCTAGGTTTGGTCAAAATCACAAAAGAGGGGTTTCGAAGAGGAGGAGGAGCTTATCGCCCGGTGTGGCGCCACGCCATACACACTTTTGGGAAAGAAAAAAAAGGTACAATGTATCGATATAAAAAATTAAACTAAAAAGGTGTCGTTCATAATTCTAAAAAGCCAAGAAAAAACTAGTTCTATCCCGCGATTGTCGGGGCCTGCCCACAACAAGAAAGGAAGAACGAGTCATCAAAGTTATTGACGTTTTGAATTAAGATGTAGGAACATAGTGTATGTAAGATGGGTAGTATCATTGAGATGCCGACTTCCGAGCCTAGGCCGCGTCTCGGGGTTTTAACGGGAAGAATACAAGGGTAAAAAAAACATGGGATAAATAAAAAAGGACAGTATTAGATACGAATTAAGCGGCGATTGTTATTATTTCTTCTTTTTCTTCTTATTCCTTCTAAAGGAACAAAAGACTTTACCTAGAAACCCCGCTTTTTTCTTCTTCCTTTCTTTTTTTCGGATTCGCGGCACTTAGCCAATTAATAGAATACAGATCTAGTCGGACGAAACAAAAAAAGGAAATAATTTTTTTTTGATTACTTCTGAAAAAAACAAGGGGAAGAGGAAGGCGCGGGTTTGACTTCCGAGACGAGACAACACAAGACAAATAGGCTGCATAGAATGTCCATGTTCAAATGTGCTTCCGTGGAAGAGAAGAAGGAAAACAAAAAAGAAAGGAGAGACGGGGTAGGATTGAGGACCTGGGAAAAAAAATTAAAATCGTGCACGGAATTTGCTGCGCCTGATCTTGCTAGGGTAAAAAGTGAATAATATATAAATTAATTACACAAACACAAACACAAACACAAACACAAAAATCTCCTCACTCCACTTCCTATCTTGGATCTGGATGCCATGCCGCTGTGCCGTGCCGTGCTCTCCGTGACGGTGGGTGTGCGTGGTCGGGATGGATCCGAATGAGATAAATTGCGCGGCAGGGCGCGGGTAGCGGTGGAGATGGCGGCGGGATGACCTTGCCACTGGTATGTTAATATTTGCATGACAAATGACATGGGAGATATCATTGGAAAAGGTCATTATCTGTAATGTGTGGGTACATGCACAGAAGCACGGTTGCAGGACCTCATTCCAAACTTCTTCATACATACACACAATACTAACATTGAATGGAACTAGTCTCACTGCATATGTTCAAGTATTAAATTAGAGAGGTACTTTCCACTATGCGTCATCCCAGATATTATCTGTACATACATATGTATATGTATGTTGGTTCACCACCCTTTCAGCCGCAAAAGGCCATCCATCTAGAACCACTATTCAAGTAACTCGCGCCATCCATGTCTGGAAGCGGCTTGTACGGCATGGCCTCCACGTCCAGGACGTGACATGTCTAGGATTCAGATGGCGACTCTGCCCCTTCATATCGTATACACACACACTTATAATATATACACATATATTACCCTGAAATTGTCTCAATGCCGATGGCGGCCGAGTGGCTTGAAGCGGCTATGGGCTGGTTTTGCGTACAGAGAGGCGTCATTCATGATTCGTCATGTGAATATACTTCCATATGTCATCACCATGCATATATTCAATCCAGTCCACTACATGCTCTCCACAATTATGAGACACGCCCACACGCATATATTGTATACGGTTTATCGTGCAGTGGATAATGTAATGATAGCGCGCCGATGTCCCCCGGCCCCCGGGAAAAAGCAAGGGGAAGGGGATGCTTTGAAGGTGAGTCTCTTAGTAATTGTCCGAACTATCTCCTGTGCTCTCAATATTACAACGCCAGCGGCGGCAATAATGACCAATCAGCCAACTTACCAATCTTGCGGGAAAAAAAAAAGTAAAGAGTATCATCGCTTCCCCAGGCTTGACCGAATCAGTTTAAATGCTCTTACCTCCGTCTCCATGTCCTCTTTTGCAACCACAAAACGCATTCATCGCTCACAGAGAAATTGGAGGTCAGCCATGATGACACCTATAGGCACATAGACGTCGAGAGAGAAAGATAAGACCGTGAATACAGAAGACACGTGGTTGCCGATCCGTAGATAACAGCCCATGGTCCAACATAGTTGCCGATGTCGTTGAAAAATGTGGCCGAAAATGGCCGTGTATGTGTAGGCCGTCGGAACCTGGAATCAGAAGTACATGTATATGCTTCACACAGCTTAAATACTTCTCGGGTCGCGTAGACACGAGTGATTCGTTCGGTCGCTGCATTAGATGGTCCCTGACATAAATGCGCAGATCGTACCAGGAATAAGGTTGAAGAAGGGTGATGCATAGACCGCCCGAGGACCAGGGTTCATCCACGCGTGCGGATAATTTATTTACCCAGCATGAAGATAGAGGCTGCAAGTGCCGCGTTCGGCCCGGTAAAGATGGCGCCCCGGTCTTTGTCACTACTTCCATTCTCATGCGGCTTTAGAGGCGCCCGGTGTCGCCCGGTGATGCAGGAACAACAACAACAACAACAGTAACAGGTGAGATGAGGGATTATGTTGAAGAAAAGTGAGCAGAGTGTCTAGTAAACGACGCCTTCGATCGAGCGGCTGCGGGAGCACAAGTAAACGAAAGCATATGCCTGACCGGTTGGTGCGGGATGATCTTGGCGAAACACTGGTTGCCCGGGCATTGGCGACATCATCTCGAAGACAGTAGCCAAAGCATTACTCAATCCACAAGAAAGTTTCAGTGCTCTTGCTGCTGACCCGCCTACGGGAGGAGAGTTCAGCGACTGTTCTTTCTGCAAGGTCCACGAACTAAACGAGAAACATGTGTTACGTTGAGAAAACGGGCTGTGTGAAGTCTATACATCGCGGACCCTCTACTCGAACCGAAAACCTGCTAGGAAGCTCACATCAGGGTCGCGATTGAGCTGGTCTCACATCCTCCTTGCCCGCATCATGTAGGAAAACGATATCGACATGCAGAAAACCGACACGATGCCACTTATTCTGCTGATACAAATCGATGACTACGTGCGCATGCTGATCCGGTAAACCCGAAACACAGGCCGGGATCCTATCAATCAAGTCGGGAATCATACACGTGGGAGCGTTTCCAAGAAAGCGACTTTACCACTGATAGTTCCTTCCCAGGCTGATGAACCAGAAACAGGCCCTTTTCCGAGCCAACCAGGTTTTGATAAATTGATGTGCCACTATTTGGGTGATGCTACATTAGCATTCACCCGGCACGCAATTGGGGTCTGGATACACTCGAATTTGTGCGACAAGACCCATCAACAGACTTTGCCAAGACTGGTACACGTGTGAAACCACCTTTGTTGGTCTAATCGGGTGATGCAAAGCTTTTTTGTTGAAGAAACAGTGAGGAGAATGTCGCGGGTTGCATTTCTGAGCATGTGTGCTGGTCAGAGTGAGAGCGTCGGACGGGTTGCAGCAGTAGGCCGCGCAGCCGCAGGAAAGTCTTGGAGCTCCAAACATTGCGTATCAGCCCGCTGTTACAGTGACTCCAGGTAATCCCGAACATTTCGCCATACAATTTTGGTGTAAAAAGTTTCGGAATTACCTACGACCCACTGCACGTGCGACACATAAAAACGCCTGGCCAGCTACAGATCGTCGTCCTCTGTCTAGGGCTGTTTCATATTTCTAAATCGTCAAAGGTAGGAGGAGCCTAGTGTTAGGACCAGGGTAGCTAGGCGAAGGTAATAGGCATATAGTATATTAACTGACGCTTGCTTCCTCTAAGTTATGTGCATCGTTGGCTATGCCCTGTATAGTTTATAGCGAAGCGTAAGCGAGTCACGCGCGAGGCTGTTGCTAGACGGTCCTGCACGTGCATGGCGGCAGCAGGCTGTATTGCGAGATTCCTCACACCTAGACCCAGTGTTTTATTAAATAAAAAAATAGCCAATATAAGATTACTAAGCTTAGAAACTATATAAGTATTTTATTAATAATAAAGATAAAGCTTTATTATATAACTAGAGATTATAACTTAATAAGGACTTAAAGGCTTTTTAAAGAAAGAGAATTTTAGTTAAAGGTATTTTATAAAACTAAGCTCATAATTTAAATTAATAGAACCTTAACACCTTAGGTATTTATATATAACAACCTTATATATAAAGAATATAAAGGATTTTAAAAGCTTAAGAGGGAACTTTTCCCTTTAAAGCACCTTAGAGAGCTAAAGTGTGAGGAGGAGCCTCACAATGCATATGCATCACAGCCTTGCATGTGCATAACCGTTAGGCAATGACCTTATATATAACCTACTATAATAGCTATATATATAACTTACTTATACTTTACTATAAACTATATAAAGTATAGCTATTACTATATATAACTTAGAGAAAGTAAGCTTTAGTTAATATACTATATGCTTATTACCTTTACCTAGCTACCCTAGTTCTAATAATTCTAAAGCTTCTTTATAGCTATTTAAAGGTAATATAGCATTAATTACCTAAAGAATAGCTATAGTATTATAGAATAGAGATACTAACTCCTTTATAATAAAGGCACTTACTACCTCTATACTAAATACCTATAATCTATCTAAAGAAGTATAGGCTATTAAGGAGTAAATTACTTAGCTATAAAAGCTTTAATAGCTTTAAGCTTAAAAAGAGAACCTTCTCTATATTTTAAATAATAATAATCCTAGGGTATTTAAGGGGAAAGCTAAGTAAACCTTAAATACTTTATTTAATAGTAGTAAAGGTAAGGTAAAGGTTAAAAATATTACCCTATTAATACACCCTATAAACCCCTAAAAGTATAAAATATAAATTAATAACCTAACCTATACCTTTAATAGAGTGTAATATAAATATTACTAAGACTATTAAAAGATCCTATTTACTCTTAACTATATACACTAAGCCTATTAAGTAAAATAGGACTATTTTCTTAATAAATAATAGAAAGATTACTAATAGAAACTTAAAAATAACTAGGTAGCTTTCTAAGACTAAACCTTAACCCTACTTAAAGACTTAGCTAATTAAGAGGCCTAAATTACTATAATAATAGAAAACGCTAAGTAATATAAAGACTAAAGCCCTATTAACTTTAGTATTTACCTTAACTTACTAGAGAAATATCTTAAAAAAGCTAGTAAAAAGAGCTAAGCTCTCTTATTCTTTACTAAGCTTTAGCCTAACTTATAGAACTATATTAACCTATATATATCTATTATAAGGAAGATATAAGAAGAAGTTATATAGTTAGCCTAGCGCTTTTAGAATATAATACTAAAGAGGTATAAGTAAAAAGCATTTACTTTCTATAAGAGTAATACTAAAACCCCCTATACTAACTATAACTAGTTACTAGGAAACACTTTATAGAATAATATAATATTAGTAGTATAACCTCTTATCTCTACACCTAATAATAACCCTATAGGCTAGCTAAGAAAATACTATAACTATAGTAAAATAGGATATATTTACTTTAACTATAATTAACCCTAGAAACCCTACCCTAATAGCTAGAGAAATAATCCTTAGTAAAAGTAATAGCCCTTACCTTTACTAATTATATATAAGTTTAAACTAAGTAATATTTCTATACCCTTATTATTATTTATAGCTAAACTAATACTAAAATATTAGTAAATCTTAATACTTATACTAAAGTAAATATTATAAGCATTAAATATGCCTAGTAATAAGGCTTTAATAGAGTTAATATAAGTAGTATTAAACTTAAGGTAATTAGCAACCTAACTATCCTATAATATAGCATATACTATATACCTATTAGCATTACTAACTCTAGGTAATAAAAGAGAAGACTATTATTAACCTATATTACTATTAATAGAGACCTAAGAATAGGGGGAAGCCTTATATTAATTAGTATATATATATTAGTAGAAGAATAAGTATACTTTAATCTTTTTTACTAATATTAATAGTTTAAAGTATAAAAGACTAGCCTCTTACTAGCTAGTCCCTACTACTTTAAAAAGGAAAACTAGTATACTATAGTTATCTTTATTATTTATAGTATATAAAAAGATAAGCTTATTACCCTAGGAGATAAAGAATAGGTAAAAGCCTATGCCCTTATAAGTTACCTCCCTATAAAACTATAGGACTTCCTTAATATATTTAAATCTAAAAAAGTAGGCATATTACTAAAGTAAAAAGATACTAACTATACTATTAACCTAGTGCTAAGCACTACCCTTTCTTATAGCTTTATTTACCCTTTATTATAGAATAAGCTATAGATATTATATAAATACCTTAAAAAAAACCTAGTAAATAGCTATATAAAACCCTTTAAAAGTCTAGTAAGTATACCTATTATATTTATTTTAAAGAAAGATAGTACTTTATAACTATATATAGACTATAGAGATATTAATAAAATAATACTAAAGAATTACTATACTTTACCCCTTATCTTAAAGATCCTTAATAGATATTAGAGTGCTATATTCTTTATAAAGATTAATATTAAGAATGCCTATTACTATATCTAAATTAAAGAGAGTAATAAGTAAAAAATAGCATTTTACTTATAATATAGCTACTTTAAATATCTAGTTATGCTATTTAGTCTTACTAATATACCCACTATATTCTAGAGCTATATTTACTAAGCACTATATAGCCTCTTAAATATAATTTATATAGTATATTTAAATAATATCCTTATATTCTTAAAGACTAGAGAAAAGTACACTATATATATTAAGTAAGTCCTTAAGTATATATAAAGTATAGAGCTTTATATTAAGCTATTAAAGTGCTTCTTTTACTAAAAGTCTATTAAATTCCTTAGGTTTATTCTATTTATTAATAGTATTATAATAAATAAGAAGTAGGTAGAATCTATTAGAGATTAAAAGGAGCTAGTATATTTTTAAGATATATAAGTATTCCTTAGGTTTTATAATTTCTATAAATAGTTTATATACTAATACTTTACCCTTACTACCCCTCTTAATATACTTATAAAGGGTAGCTAAAAAGGTATTTAAAAAGGCTAGTTCTACTTTAGTAATAATAAGAAATAGGCATTTTACTAACTTAAAGCTACCTTTTAAGAGGCGCCCCTCTTATAATACTATAGTCTAAAGTCCCTTATATATATTAAGACTAATACCTCTACCTTTATAATAGCTAGTATTATTTTATAACTTAATAATAATAGCTACTATTACTTAGTTGCTTTTTAGTCTTAAAAGTTTACTAATATAGAATATAATTATAATATAGTAAATTAAGAACTATTTGCTATTATTAAGTTATTTAAACACTAGTAATATTATATTAAGGGTATAACTATATTAGTTAAGATACTCTTAAATTACTATAATTTATAAATATTTATAAGCTAAGTAAGACTTAATAGAAGATAAGTAAAATAGTATATATTCCTTAGCCTATTTAATTTTATTATTAAGCATTAAGTAGGTAAGAGTAACCCTACTAATATACTATTAAAATAGCTAAATTATAAGGGTAAAGCACTAATAAATATTAAGTTATTACTAGACTTAAAAATAAAAATAGTGCTTAATAAAGTAACTAAACTAGTATAAAAGTATACTAAAAAGCATAGTAAATAGCCTTTAAGAGTTAAAATAACTTTAGTTAGTAGGTTAAAACCTATTATAGAAGGCTTAATTTCTCTTAATACTAAATAAGTAGCTAGGATACTAATAGAAGAGGGAATAAAACTAAGTAAATTTATAGCTAAAATAGCTTATATTTAAACTATAAAAAGGTATATTATTTAGAGGACCTTTAAGGCACTAAACCTCTATAACTCTAGTATATAAAACTCTCTCTTTAAATTACTTAAGGAAGTATAAGAGTAGGACCTAACTCTTACTTATATTATAAAATTAGTAAGTAAGGGGGAAAAGGCTAAAATATAGTAATATAATATAGAAAGTCTTCTATTATATAAAGAATAAGTAGTTATTTCTTTAAAGTCTATCTTATAATAGGAGCTTCTTTAGCTATACTATAATAACTTAATTACTAGTTATTTTAGAATATATAAAATACTTAAATTACTATAATATAATTTCTACTAGCTAGGTATAAAGTAAGTAGTAGTAGATTATATTATAAGTTATAGTATATATTAATAAATAATTACTAAAAGGTATAAGCTATATAGTTATTTAGAATTACTACTAATTCTATAGTAACTAATAGTTAAATTATTAATAAACTTTATTATATAATTACTTAAAGTCCTTAAAGGAGATTATATAGTTAATATAATTCTAGTAATTATAAACTATTTTACTAAGTATTCCTTATTTCTTTTAGTTATAACTACTATTAATATAGCTAAGCTAGCTAAACTATTTTATAGAGAAGTTAAGCTAAGATATAGTATACTAAAAAGTATTATATTTAACTAAGGTTTAGTATTTATAAGTATATTTTAAAGTAACCTTTACTATTTTTTTAAAATAAAAAGAAAGCTATTAATAGTATTTTATTTATAAACTAATAGTTAAATAAAGAGAATAAACTAGGTTTTAAAGTATTATTTTTAATGCTTTATTAGAAATAATTAACTAACTTAGCTAAAGCTACTATTAATAATATAGTTTATATATAATAATATAGTAAATAAAATAATAAGCTAGTTACTTAACTATATATTCTTTAGGTTTTACCTAGAGTTTTACCTTAAAGTTAGAAATAAACCTCTTAAAAAGAATATACTAAAAGTTAATATAAGAGTAAAAAGACTCTAAGAAATATAAAATAAAATAATACTTATATAGTAAAAAGTAGTAAAATTATAAGTAAAATACTATAATAAATACTACTAGCTAATATTCTTTAATAAAGAAAATAAAGTTATACTTTTAGTAAAGAATATTTAAATAAAAAATATAAAGAAAAAGCTAAACCCTTAGTTTATAAAACTATTTTATATACTAAATACTATAGAAAAATAAGCTTATTAACTAAAACTTCTAAATAAATATATATAGCTATATAATATCTTTTATATCTCTTTTTTAAAGCTATAGAAATAATAAGTAAAAGGTAGTAAATAAATAGTATTACTAAACTTAGAAAACTAAAATAAAGAGTATAAGCTAAATAATATTTAAAATAAGAAGGAGATATAAAAAGGTATTTATTATTTAATAAAATAAAAGGAATAGCTAAGTAAATATAATTAATAAGTAGCTAAGGAAGATATATATATACTAAGGCTTATTATAGTATATAAAAAAAAAGTAATAAAGAAGTATTATAAATTATAATAAGCTAGTAATATATAGGTATTATACTACTTAAAAACATTATATTTTATATTAAAAGGGAAAAGAAATATAATAAAATATTGCCTTTATATAAAATAAAATATATATATATACTACTAAAAAATAAACTAAATAACTATTTATAGCTTAAATAGAGCTATAAGGAAAGTACTAATAATAAACTCTACTATTTTAAACTATAAAAATATATTAGAAGCCTAGATTTTACTATTAGTATTCTTTTATAATACCTTAGTAATAATAGTATAAACCTAGTATATAGTTACTACTTAAATAATATACCTAGGATCTCCTAACTATATACCTAGCTATTACTACCTAAACTACTTTACTATTAATATATTATAATTTAGCTATTAAAGTATTAGTAAATATAGAGTAAATATATAGTATATAAATATAGGGTTTAAATATATAATACTAAGGGGGATT
>SRPZ01000166.1:0-66115 GCA_018360255.1 Claviceps maximensis
CATCCTTTCTGTACCCCCCCCCCCCCCCTTCTTTGCCCCCGTCCCTGCCCCTGCCCTCTTTCAGAAAAACCTGGCATCCTCTGTTTTATCACGGCTGAGACTGTTCCACACCCGCTGTCAACAATGTCAACGACGGCACAAATCCAAGCAGACACCCTCCAGCGCTTCATCGCCGGCTGGCGTGCCTGGACTATGGAACCCTTCTTCGCCAACTTCTCCGATGACTTTTCGCAGAAGCCACTGCCGCTGAGCGCCATGCAACCGTCCAAGAACCGCCAGGAGCTCATTCCCGTTCTGACGTCTCTGATGCGTGTCTTGACCAATTTCAAGGTGAGTCTCATGCGACTTGTCCGAACAAACCAACATATACACACACATAGACATGTACACAGATACACACACATGCAAACGCGCACACACATAATCACATATACACATTCATCAACACACCGCTCTACATCATGTACATCACGCAATGTCCACACCACTCTACATCATGTACATCAACGCAATGTCAGCAATATCCACACCACTCTACTCATGTACATCAACGCATTGTTCCTCATCACTTACACCTATGTCTATGTCTATGTCTATACATCAACAATGTTCCTCAACACTTACACTCCCTCCCAGCTCACAGTCCACAACACAATCCACGACCCAACCAACGGAACCGCCGCCCTCTACATCCTCACCGAAGCAGACACGCCCATCGGTCCCTACCGCAACGAACAAGCCGTCTTCCTATGGTTCAACAGCACGGGCGACAAGGTGCAAAGACTCGAGGAGCTTTTCGATACGGCTTTCATGAAGGAATTCGTACCCAAGTTCACAGAGTACATGCATGGAGTCGGCAGGACGTGAGGTTTCGCTCACGATGGCCTGTTGATTCTCGTTTCCATCCACGTCATGTCGTTGTCTTTTCTTTGTACCCGTAGACCTCCATGGTGTGTAGCCGAACGAGACTATCAAGGCTCGAGAGAAGCACAGTACGACGGGGCAATTCGGCAAAACAGGTCAAAACAAAAGCAGGCCTTGGAGTTAATAACTGCGATAGAATACTATTTGTTTTCTTCGGGTCCACCCCTAGATAGAAATGTCAAAAAGTCATGGCAGCCGTTGTCCTCCTCCATCTTTCTAGCTGCCTGACGTAGATCAGCAGGATAGGGGCTCCAGACTTAGCCTCTTCCAGCCGTCTTCCAGATCAAAATAAAGCTACTTTGCCATGTCTTGAACTCGACATGAAAAAAACAGCACAAACACGGGCGCGTTAGAGGACAAATCAAATTGGTGCTTGCTTCTGGGCTATTGCTACTATATCGAAATGCAATCGCTTTCCATGTCTACTTTATTCCCCGTGACTGCTAAGCCGTCACTTCTTCGCTTTGCCCTTATTCTTTTTGCCCTTTGACTTTTTCTTCGGTGTAGAGTCTGGGCTTACCGTAGTAGCTGTCCCGGTATTGCTTCCCTCGTCAATCCAAGAGAGATCGATTTTTGCATCGCTGTCAGTTGTTGCCGCAATGTCCCCTTGTTGAAGTCTATCTACAGCATGCGTCATGAAATATCTCATTTCCTCTGGCCGCATAGTCGTGCACAAGCGGGCCCAAAAATCAAGCTGTTCATCATCAAGCGGCTCCTCCAACTGCCACTCGAGCCATCTTTGAGGCTTGTTGTCGACCCAACCGACATATCTGTCAAACTTTTCAATTCCAGGATTGTCGCTTCGCGAATGTATCAATCGATTGGGCCATCGCTTGGTAATTTTGTTTTTGCGCATGCATTCCAAGCCGAGGAACCCGGTCTCGACAACACTTCTCATGTTTTCCCGTCCTTCGTGTCCCAGCAGATAGAATCCAAAGAGCTTTGGGTCACGAAGATATCTGTGCAAAAATACCAATAACTTAGTGCACCACTTCATTGGCGGTAAACCCGACGATACGTTACCAAGGAATAGACCTACCCATCTGAGCGTGCGTCCCAATTTTCCTACATCTGTGTGCCAACACGTCGTCGTGCTACGTCCTTCGCTTCGGGACACTGACCTGCTTTCCACGCAGAGTCCTTATAACTCCTTGTGTACTCATCCAAGACTGTTGATGTTGGTATAAAAAGCTCTGAAATTTGGTCCAAGCTCGCCTTGCTATTGTCTCTGCCATCTAGCTCTACACTCTCCCGACTCATGGTGAGCAAAGTCGCACATGGGCTCGCACGCGTGTCATTCAGGAACTTTGCACCAATAAATAAGCAAAGAGCAGGATTCTCATCCTAGAGTTCACCCAGCTTTCTCTTGTGTTAGCACATCGTTTTTTTTTCTCTCTCTTTTTTTTCACCATAGCTTTTGGCTTACTTCAATGCGATCAAACTTGTCCTTGGGATTGATCTTTAAATACTCATGCATCTGTTTAGGAGCGATAGAACAAATCTCAATCTCCATATGCAATTGCTGGCATCTTATTTGAAATCGCATCAGGAGGCTCCGCAGATAATAAAACATCTTTCCGTATACGTCGTTTTCGGCAACAAAGTCTTGGATCGGGTGATCGAGGAATTCCATGGGCCACTCCGAGAGAGGCTCTGCAATGGCACAATGCCAATGCTTAGAGCCGTCGCCAAATACGATGCTTCATATTCGATCAGTACTTACGACAAGAATAAGTTGGAGGCGGGGAAAGAAGGGAGGGCCGGAGTAGGGCAGGCATCTCATACGGGTTCGGAATGTGGAATCGGTCTCTTGGATGGTCATAAGGAAGCAAAAGGCCATCTTCCTGCCACATGAGCAGTCCCAGGGCTCTCCCCCGCGTCATACGAGCAGCAAGTCCGAAAAAGGACTTGACAAATTTTCTTCGTTCCTCATCCTTCATTACAAAGTTTAAGTCTGATGCGGCGGGGGCGGGGTTGTGAAGCTCGAACGTCTGCTTGTCACTGAGATCAAGCATCAACTTGATGTTCTTTTGCTCCCACTCCAACGTCGTGCGTCTGTGAGAAGGATCAGCATCGTTCAAGAATGATACCGGGCTCTTCTTTGCTCTTCGTTCAGCATTAGCTTCGCGTTTCAGCGCAAATGCGTAAAGGTCTTCTGGTACCCGTGAAGAATACCATAAATGTATCACCGCTTCAGCAGTCATGATGAGGTCGTCATTCCCGGCCAAGCACAATAGCAAAAGGCCAATAAATGTGCGTTTAGTGTCAAAGACTGAAGTAGTATTGATAGTAAATTTGAGTCGTGGGCGCGCGGTGGGAGGTAAATTTACGACCGAGTAAATCATGTGTCGAACGGAGAAGACTATCGACCAGGGTGTTGCAGTCGTTAGATTTTTCTTTTTCTTTTTTTTTCTTAATTCAAAAAGTTTGAATATCGTGAGTCACTCATCAAGACTCATACAAGTTGATTTTACAAGGACGTACCACCGCTCAGCAAGATATTTAGCTGCCCGTCAAAAGCGGCGCCTTCGGTCTGCCTGCTAAACTTGATCACATCAGTCGCAGGGTAGCAGGCCCAAGGTGTGGAAGCTATCTCGTTTTCGCGTGACTGCATGTCAATCACGTCCGACAGTAGGATCCGGTCGGGCATTGATGTCTCGCAATTTTTTTCGTGTTTCGGCCAATGTGCCGCCCTGCAATCGGAACTGCAATACTGGGTATCAACGTCAGTCAAGCAGGAAAACAACAACAACAATGATAGTGACAGCATAACGTCTTTTTGGCCGATGGGAGTCCTATTTACGGAAACAAGTAAGCATGTGGGACATGCCAGCCGAGCTCTTTCACCACAGACGTGTCCCTCAGGCGTCGGTGCACAGCACCTGGGTCGCGTCGAGGAATACACGGGCATCCGCACATCGGCCGACAAAGAACTAGCCATGAGCGCGGTCGTGGTTGATAAGTATAATGAAGCAGAGGGAGGATGCCAGGCGTGTCGTGCGTCGAGAGGTTTGCCAATGATGACAGTGTGGCGAAGACAGAAGGACACAGTGTTTTCCCGACTGTCGAGCGCGCACATCACCCAGAACAGGGTGCCTCGCATGTTGGCAGGCAAGTTCTGATGAGTTATGCGCAGAGTTGACATGTTTGATGGTGACTTTGCACCCGGTTGTAGACATGGCAGGCAGCTTCGACCGACTTGCTAAACTGGAGGAAGGTACTTGGTCCGGTCAGGAATAAGCTTGCTCGCCGTCATCTCACAGAAGGGGAGAAAACCCCAGAAAGCCGCATCAAAGCCCACTTCTCATCAAAATATTGAGTTCTATTGTTCAAACGACGAACGGGGTATCTGAAATATTATGTCTATGCATCGAGACACACATAATAAACCTTATTTATTGCGCGGTTCAACACATTAGGGCTGACCATCCCGCAGTCCAACGCAGTCCACCCATAATCAAGACCATGACAGCAAGCGACGCCAGCACGCTCGCGGAGCCATATGTATATGCATTTCGTCGTCTTAGACCGTTCAGCTCCGCTACCCATGTTGAGACCGTCGTCAAGCAGCCACAGAAGCCATCCTCTACGCCTTGCAGCACCTGGCATCCCACGACGCCGCCGCTCTGTACGTGAGCGAGATCCCAGGCCATCCCTAGAACAGCCGTCCCCATCACGTTGGCCGTCAGGGTGCCCAGCGGGAAGGTGGCCATCTTTCCATTCAAAAAGAGCGCTAAATAGAACCGGGCCAAGCAACCTAATGGAGAGAAGACCAGTGCGAAAACCACCTGCCCTCGCCAAGCATTATACGGAGGAAAAATGGTCATGAGTATTGTCCCTACCCAGCATCCCCATCCCAGGAAGACGAAAAAGGGATCTATTATTCTTCGCATGATGGGATAGGGGAAAGACGGCACGAGACGCTCAGTCGCCATGGCACAATGAGCTCCCAACCTCAGACCACCTAGTGAAAGAGCCACGGTAGTGATGACAACGGCGACAGTGGCCATGAATGAATAACCACCATTTCTACCTTCAGCAGTGGCTCCAGAACCCGGGACACTCAAATCGTTGGACATGGCCAAGAAGACGTCGCGTATAAAGCTGGAGAAGCTTGTGAAGCTGCCGCAGAATCCAGTTGCAAGACCGATGTACAGTGGGATGGTCTTTTTGCAAGCAAGGTGTGCCTTCTTGGCTGCTGCGAGGTCCGCACTTGTATGGCTGAGTCCGGATTCCGAACCTCCTTCTTCATCGTCTTGCTTCCTGGCTTGTGTCAGGATGCGATCGTACGTTGCGGTGCCCCACTCTTGACGAAAAAGCATTCGATCTTCGGCCAAGAAGCCCATGACAGCGCTACCTCCAAAGTTGGCCCATATTCCGGTAAAAAGCACGGGTGTGTTGGCATATCGCGTGAGGGCTGTAAGGCCCAGCCTTGCAAGCGTACCCATGATTGCGAAAAACACGAGATAGGACAGTGTGTAGAGCTGTGTCAGCTTTCGCGAGACTGTCTCTTGGCTATTTGCCTCTTGGTGTCGATGTGAACCGCTTTGCAGCGTTGGTCTCGGTGCTTCTGCTTCATTGTTTCGGACGTCCTCCAAGGTCCCGCTGTGTGAGGGGTCTGCCGCAAGTTCGTCGAGATTTGCATAGTCGTCGGGAAAACCGTAGTTTTCTGAATGGGAAAAAGATGCCTGCCGACCCACGCTTCGTGCAGACGTCAAGTTGCCACCATCATCATGGGAGGTTTTGGTCGCTAATAGCCCGTTTTCGATTTGCGCAACGGACGACGGCCCCGTACTATCGCGTCGGGCCGTGCTCTGAGCGGACTCGTCGGCCATGGCGCGCAAGAGGCTGCTGCATGGAGGGCAATGTCTGACGCAGTAGAAATAATGCTACCGCGCGGCGAGATGCGTGATGCGCCTCTGGAAAACGCAGCTCGCACGTCGATGATGAGAGGAGGTGTCGAGGAAGTTGCGGGAGTCAACGTTGAAGTGTTGGAGGCGGGGCGGCAGGCGTCGATGCACTCGAGCGGATGGTGGTTGTTGTCAGACGCGTTCATTGGTCCACCGGCGCTTGAACGACCGACTAGCCTTCTTTGGCCCCACCACCGGTCCGGCATGGCGCCCCTCTGTCCCCGTCCAGTTGCGACCAGCTGCATCCAGCTTTCCAGTTGGTCCCATTCATTTGGCCTTTGGCCTCATGCCTTGAGTCCCCACGATGGCAGTTATCGTCATGCCTTTACTAGTTTTCGCCAGTTGACAATCGACCAAAGCAACCAGGCCTATGGGACCCATGCAGTCACCATGCAGCCAACCTGCCCCATGTCGCAGCCCCACTTTTGCATCCTTTGATACTGTGCAGCCCAGCATCCTTCCTATTCGTCAACAAGCGCGGGGGACTGACTGACTGGACTGATTGACGCGCAACGTCCACGTACGGCCGGCGCTTCTCGTCCCAGCCGTCTTGCGCCTCCACTTACCCCCAGCAATCCTTCCCTCCTCCCTCCCGTCCGTCCTGTGATCCCGATCCTGACTCCGACCCTGCTCCATCCTCCTCGTCCTCCCAACCAAGCCGTGGGCCAACTCAACTCCCCTTCTTCCATCTCTTATACCCATACGAAAACAACTCCCCTCCCTCGTTGCATCACCAAGCAGAAGAATCAATACCAAATAGAAACTATTCCGCCTCCGCCACGCCACACCTCCTCCACGCCACCATGTCTCCTCTTCCAAACGTCCACCTCTCCCAACACCCCAGTCTAAAAGCCAAACTCAGCCAACTGCGCTCCCACTCCACCTCCTCCAAGGACGTCAAGACGCTCGTCCACGATATTTCCCTCATCCTCGCCTGCGAAGCTCTCGCCGCGAATCTTACCTCAATCGAGGGGCCAAAAGTAGTTGAAACCCCCATCTATTCTATCTTGACATGCTTTTTCCGTCTTTTTTTTTTATTTTATTTTTTTTATTTCCTTTATCTAAGCCTTTTTCTTTCTCTTTTTTTTCCTTGTTCTTCTTTATTTTCTTTCTTTCTTCTTCTTTTTTTTACCTCTAGTTCCTTGTAGTTTTTTCTAGTTTTTTCGATCTTCTCATTTCCACGTCATACTAACTCTCCACGAAAACCCCGCCACGGGAATAATCCATGTCCACTGAAATCAAGGATAAAACACCACTGGACTTTGAGTACACTACCACAACTATCCGTCCGCAAACTATTTGCATTGTGCCTATTTTACGATCTGGATTGGGCATGGTGGATGGTATGTTTTGTTTTCTTTATTCTTTTTTTTTTGCCTTTTTTCCATTTGAAACGTCGGCTTTTGTTTCTGCCATGCTACTTCCATAGACAGCTTCTGTGCTTGCATTCTTTTGACATGGGATATACTACCTACGTGCTAAATCATTATCTCATCTTTCCGCTCCCTCTTCATCACTCCACTATAACACCTCGAATAGCATTATTTATATTATATCTCTTCTTTTTGTCCGTCTCCTTCTTCTTCCTTCCTTCTTTCTGCTTTTCTTTCTACCCCTTTCTTTCCATCAATATTAATGATCCCCCAAGCCGTCCAAACCATTCTTCCCATCTCAGTCCCCGTCCACCACCTAGGCATGTACCGCGAACCATCGACCCTCGACGCCGTAGAGTACTACAACAACCTGCCTCACCACATCTCGCCTCCCGACGACACCGCCGCCAGCAACAGCAGCAGCCTCGTCATCCTCGTGGACCCCATCATCGCCACGGGCGGGACCTGCGTCGCCGCCATCCAGACGCTCCGTGACTGGGGCGCCAAGAAGATCGTCGTGCTGTCGATTCTGGGCGCCGAGGAGGGCGTGCGTAAAGCCGCTGGAGAGTGGCCCGAAGGGACGGAGCTGTGGATCGCCGGCCTGGAGACCAAGTTGACCAAGGACGGCATGCTGGAGCCTGGGCTGGGAGACATTGGGGATAGATTGTTCTTAACGCTGGGGAAGTGAGCCCAGTAGGATTCCATACTGGGCCCAGTAGGGGGTAATGAATGTTTTTTTTATGAATTTCGGTAGTGGTATTTAAATGAATATGTTTGTGGTCAGTTAATGTATTCCGTCCGTGTACACGACTGACGCCCCTATCAAAGCCCATGAAAAACCTTTCATTCACAAACATATCTTGTTTTCCTGTTTGCCGGTCCGACCGCCATGAATTGTCCATGAGAGCGATAACTAGGCATTCCAATCATGAACATTCATGAAAAAAGAAAGAAAGAAAAAGCTTCCTTTGAACATTCCGAAAACCAATGTCATGCCACCAAAAGAAAATTGACAAATATACTCCCCGTCAAGCACCCACCTCCTCACCGAACAACAAAAGCCTCCTCGTCCAGGACCGTCTTCTCCCTCCAAGACGCCAGCACCCACTCCTGACCCACGACCCAGGGCGTCTTCTCCCACGCGCAAATCTCGCTCCTGACTTGGTCCGCCACGGCCCCAACTTCCATTGCATCGTCGCCAAGAAGGACCACGTGCGTCACGATATTCTGTCGCGACGGATGCTGCTGTTTCTCCAGGCGCTCTGCCACCTTCCCACCCGCATATTTGATATAGTGCACCAGCTTATCCGCCAGATCATCAGAGGCCGCGCCATGGCCGCCCACGACACGCACATGTACCACACACCGCTGGAACATGAACGCCCGTAGATGAGAGACACCCTCGCCCCGGTTTTCCAGTTCCTCAAGAAAGTACTCGCCATCAAAGGGCTCGTCAGCATCGGAATCTTTGGGTTTTTCCATGTCCTCTAGAATCTGCTGCAGTTCCTCCAGGGAAACATCCCGTGCGAAGCTGTCCCCGTACATGTCGGTATTTTCGGCAGCAATTGTCGCCAATTCCTCCGTCGCATGGAGCAAGTGACCCGGCTCATACGGCAACAAGAACGACGACGACGACGACGACGACGACGACGACGACGACGACGACGACGAGTCGTTTTGCTCGAGACAGTCCCTGATCCATTTCGGTCGGACTATGTTGACCGGCCCGCCCCCCTTGATCAGACTGGCTACTTTGACCACTCTCTTGTCGGCCACGAGAATCATGTGAGATCCTGGCATCGCCCGCTGTGAGACTGATCCACCGTTTTCTCGAATAATGGCTTCCAATTGCGCCTTTGTCTTTTTGTACGGCTTGAGGGATTCGGAAAGCACGCAAAACTCTAGACCCACAAAGACCTTGGACTTGGTGGCGTCCTGGTCAGAGAAATGGGGCGGAGCCATGCCTTCTTGTTGTCCGGCAATGACCAGCTCACGCTTGACACGTTTGGGATTTCTGCGTTTTCGGTCCTCCAGCGTCATGGCTTTTTCTTTGGCCTCCTCGTCGAACTGCTTCTTGAGCTCTTCGAACTCGTCGACGGATAGGGCTGAATCCCAGCTGCGATCGAGACGGAGCCGTCGAAAGCGTGGAAACCGGAGCGTGTATCCGCAGGCAAAACTGTCCGAGGCCCCAACGCTGGCGGCTTTGGCCGAGATGACAACCGAATCCTTGGGCCGAATCCACATGTCTGGTCGTTCGGTTTGCCTGACCTCGCCGCCGCCTAGCTCAATGTATTTGGTAGGGGGGTTTTTGCGGTCCCAGTCCATCCATTTGCCATCGGTGTGGTGGCGAATCTCCGCGTAGTCTTCCGAACGAAAACCTCCTCCGACTTTGAAAAACGAGAAGCATTTTTCGGGGTCCTGGCCGGCTCGGATGTGGTTTGGAGACGCGCGGAGTCCGCAGAGAAAGCTGGAGAGGGTACCACCTCGTCGACCTGAGCCGTAGTAGCCGCCAATGATGACGCAGTCCAGGGACTCGCCAAACTCGGACATGTATTCCGGTTTTACCTTGAGCCAGTCATCGTTTCGACTGTTGAGACGATACATGGATCGCGGGTTCTTGAGAACGAGCCCCTCGGATGCAGTCGCCACAACTTCCCGGAGCATGGGCTCAATGGCATCCGCCGTCGTTGCGGCGACATACGTGTGGATCTCGAGCCGTCGATGAACCGAGCAAACGGCCCTTTCGAGTGCCTTTCGTCGGTCGCGAAGTGTGTACTGAGTAAGTGGCTTGTCGTTGAGATATAAAATGTCAAACACTCGAAAGAGGGGTCGGTGACCAGATGCATCCGAGCCGGATTTGTTCTGTTGCTCCGCGAGGGCCGCTGTCTTGAGCGTCCCAAACGGAACTATTTTGTCCACACTCATATCCCACGTAATCATTTCACCGTCGAGTATCACATTCCGAACTCCGGGCGCGAATGCACTCTTGAGATGGCGGGTCAAGCTCGAATTGCTGTCACACAGTCCGTCCCCGTAGAGATATGTGTAGTCTTTCGCCTTGCGTGACCAGAAGCACAAACGCTTTCCTCCGGGATGTTGAGGGTCGTCCACCATGTGCATTTGCATGCGCTCGCCGTCCAGCTTCTCTTCGATCCAGAACTCCGCGTCTTCTGGAGTCGGCCGCAGAAGATCCACCATTCTTTGAAAAGAGGCCGGCATCTGGAATTGGGCCAGCTGGGGTTGAAAGCATTGCATCAAGGAAATCCCTGCATGCTCCTGCTCCAGCCTAAATTCTGGGTCATACAACTCCCAGCAAACACGTCGGAGGCTGGACGACACGCTGAACAGAGTCTCTCCATCCGGATGCCACAGACGTAGAAACGTCTTTTCCGTCGCGCCGACCTTCATCTGCTTGAGGATGATACGGATCAGCCAAAGCATTTCCTCGGCATTCATGCGATTGTAGAAGGTTTCCAAGACTAGCAAGTTTTCTGCTTCGCCCGTCGATGCAGCCAATCTGTCCAGCTGTTGGTTGACCTCGGCGATGGTCATGTCCCCGACCTCTGTTCTCATGGGTCTTTTGGATATGACCTCGTAGCATCTCCCCGCAAAATCACCCGCCAGGCGAGCAGCCATTGTTTGCCCCGGGAGCTTCCAGTGCAGGAGGTTGTATCCATCTTCTGAGTTCTTATCGATCTTCATCAATTTCACCAGGAGCTTTCCTATGGCATTCTCCTTGAGGCCGTAGACACCGCGATCGCCGTCCTTGTCGGGCAAGATGAGGCGAAGAGCAGGGTAGAAGTCATTGCCGACCTCTTTACGCCAGCGACTGATGAATCTCTCCACAATGTGCCGACGCTGCTCCTGGGGCGAAAGTGACGTTGCGCCGTGGGGCCCCTGTCTGCGTGCCTGAGCACTACCAGCCGGCTGCTTCTTGTTCTCGTTGAGAGGATTGAAGAGCTGCAGGAACAGATGTGCAAAGGGCAACGTCTTGGAGTGGTTTCTAGGCCGATTTGGGTATCTGCGAGGCCGAGGTCGGTTTAGCTGGCTTGCATTGGTGTTGCGAGCAGGACTCCTGCAAAGTCACGTCAAATTGTAATCATGTAGGATGTGTGTACTGACTTTTGCTCTAATTCTTCTTTGGTCAACCCAATGCTCGCATATTGCATCTCGTCCTCGCGCACAGCATCGGCGTCGGGGGACGCGGTCGTGGGCTGATTCATTCGACTCATTGTGACGACTTTGAATCTTGGACGACGTAATCGGCTAGTGGACTCATTCGGGCAGTATGCAGGGCGCAACCTGCATCATGAAATCATGGCGTGAAGAGAGACTTTGGCGCAAATGGTTCGCACGCACGCATAGAAAGGACGGGACTGGGCATAAGATGGACTCGTCGGCGGCCGAGTGTGCTTTGGTACGTCAAGCACGACATGGTCAGCGTCGGTGAATTTTGAGGTCGGAAGAGCTGGCGATTGGGTCAGGCCCATTCACGCCACATGCGTTCAACGTTCATGTCTATTAAGCAGGGCAGGTGCATGTCTGGTCAATGCATGTGCGTGTGTGTTCAGGTACTCGTGCGACAGTGCCAGGCGCCGACTCAATACAGTGCGCGACCCCGCCACCGCCAACGCCAACGCCAACGCCAGCGCCGACCTGAACCCCAACTCAACCCCAACTTGACGCCAAGGCCCGAAGCTGCCCCTCCATTCCCTCCCCATGCCACTTAAGCAGACTCCATCCCATCTGATAGACAAGTTTAGGCCAAGCGGTGGATTCTGTTGTTCCATTGTCTGGCCGACATTACTTCACACCATCTAGAGACCGTCAAGGACAAGGCCTCAACACCGCAAGTCTTGGTCTGGCACAACGAAGACAGCACAAAAGCACCAGACAAGCCTTAATTGTTCGCACCTACGACGTCATGCGTCAATGATCCGGCCCTTACACGTCGAACATCCTTATACGTCTGCCTCCATATATTTCAGTTACATAAAGCGTAGAACGAACATCCAAATAGAGTCTAGAAACAAACGAACAAACAACACCCCCCATTTCAAGACAGCAAAAAGGGACGTGAACGTGCAAAACAATAAAAAATAAAACAATTTTATAGTCTATGTGTCGCGGGCAACAATGAGAACAACAATAACCATCACCGCTACTAGTACAAACTATCTACTTCATCTTTATCTAGCTCGAGAAATCATGTCATCGCGTGAGGGACCAGTGCCGATCCAGGCGATTTTGACCTGAGTGACATCACATTAGTCGATGAGCTTTCCGCGCAGGGGAGGGGGGCGGAAAAAAAGGAAGACGGGGAAAGCGGGCAATTGTAGTACTTACACCAACAAAACTTTCGATGAACTCAACATATTCGCGTGCTTGCTTTGGCAGATCATACTACAGAGAGAGCACAATGTCAGTCAAGACTTGAACAACATGGCCAGCAAAGAATTGCTTTGCTTGCTTGCTTTGTGCTTTGCTTACATAGGTCTTGGCGTGAGTAGTGGGCTTTTGCCAGCCCTCGAATTCCTTGTACACAACATCGCACTTATCCAGGTACCCCAGATCGGCGGGGAAGTAATCGAGCTCTTTTCCTTCGGGAGACTTGTATGCAATGGCGACTTTGATGGTGGGGAACGTGTCCAAGACGTCGAGTTTGGTGAGGTTGAGCAGGGTGTAGTGGTTGATGGCGGTTGAGTACTTCAGCACGACCAGATCGAGCCAGCCGCAGCGACGTTTTCGTCCTGTGCTCACACCCCATTCACGACCTTTTTTTTTTGTTTGTACACATTATTATTATTATTCGTCAAGAAAGGGGAAATATGAAAAAGGCATTTTTTGAACGAGATTGTTTTTTTTTTTTTTTTTTTTTTTTTTTTTTGAAAAAAAAAGGGGGGGGAGGATCTACGCACCAATATCCTGCAATTTTGTGCCAGCCTCTTCCAAGTCTTCTGTCTTGAAAGGACCGCCACCGACACGGGTCGTCTTTGAGGCTGTTAATTCGGGGCTTGGCGCAGCTCAACAACAACAAGGACGGACTTACATAAGCTTTCACGACACCAATCACATTACTAGATGGTTTTCATCGTTAGCTCACACACAAACAAATCGCTCCCACGTTGCTTTGCGACTTACTCAATCTTGGCCGGGTTGATGGCAAGACCCGTGATGATGCCACCGAGGCCGGTGTTGGAGCTCGTCACATAGGGGTAGGTGCCGTAGTCGATATCCAACATGAGCGCATTGGCAGCCTCAATCAAGATCTTTTCGTTCCGGTCCTGGGCATCCTTCATGAATTGAACGGCATCGATGCAGTACGGGGCGAGCTTCACGCGGTACTCCTTGAATCGAGCAATTTCTTCTTCAACGTCATACTTGAGCAGGTCGCCGTATCGCTTCTTGTAACTCGAAGCAAGCTGGCGGAGCTTGCGTTCAAAAGTCGGCTCGTCAAAGATTTCGTGGATTCGAACACCGCTGCGGGCAAATTTGGTGGAAGCAGAAGGCCCGATGCCACGACCAGTAGTGCCGATTTTGCGCTCTCCGAGCTAGAACTCACTTTTAATTTCTCGACATGCAAGGACCGGCCACGGGATAGCTCACCTCAATCTCCTCGAGGCCATCGACGGCGGCATGAAGGTCAAAGTTGACCTGGCAGCGATCTGAAACCAGGATACGATCTGTGGTGTCCAGGCCCTTCTCCTGAAGTTCTCCGAGCTCTTTGAAAAAGCTGGGCACGTGGAAGAGGACGCCAGAGCCGATGAGATTTACGCAATGCGGATTGACAAGCCCCGAAGGTAGCAAGTGAAAGCTGAACGTGCGGCAGTCAGAGAGAAGCTCGGTGTCATGGTTTTGGACGGTCGTAAATCGGAGGCAGCTGGTGGGTTTGTTACCTGTAAGAGACGCCGTTTGCGCTGTGTCGCATGGAAATATTAGCTTTTTTTCCTTCACTTATAGTGGAAAACCTGGTGAAGAGAATCCGAAGAGTTGCGTTTCGGCTCAATGAGAAAACATACATGATTGAATGACCGGCATTATGTCCACCCTGCACGTTGGCACATCTTAGTCACGAGAGCTCGTGTTTTGAGGGAGGCGCAAAATCGGCCGAGAAATGGAGACATACCGCGGCTCTGGCGCAGAGTTTCGTGTTGGAGCAAAGAATATCGGTGAGTTTCCCCTTGCCCTCGTCTCCTGCCAAAAGGCGGAGCGAGTGTCAGTCAACAGAATTCGCAAAGAACAAACGGCGAGGAGAGTAAAGATGATTCAAATTACTGCGACACAGTAGGGCCGCATCACGACCAGGAAAAGGTGCAAAGGAGCAAAACGTACCCCACTGGGAGCCAAGAACTATGGTAGCCATGGCGTAGAGCAGAACTGGGTATGCAGATGAAGCGATCCGAGCAGTTTAGTCGCGGGTGCTGCGAAGTGCGTGAGCGGGATGAGACGATGGATATTGGCTGAAGAAACAAAGCGAGCGCGTCAATCTGTGAACCAGACACATAGATACCTTTTGACCAGACCAGATTACAGATTGGTGAGCAAGGGACCATGGTGCGGTGCGCCGCAATCGGCCTGGCTTTATTATCAACGCTCCCACAGCGCGCCGGCTACTGCTGTTAGGGTTGGCGGTGTGCACGGCTGCACGCAGCTATCACGTGCGACGGAAAGTTTTGCATTCAGGCGTGCGTATGACAGAGGCCCGTGGCTGTGGGGCACCTGTTTGATGTCTCTGATAGATTAATGCTTTGATGATAAACGTGTTTTTTACGGACATGTTTCCACTATTTACTATTTCAATTATTGGATTTTTCCTTGGTGTTGTGGTTGTTGTTGTTTTTGCGCGCTTTTTTTCGGACGGATACTATGTAAATGCATGGACAGACGCACATGGATGCCATGCGTAAATTAAATCTTCAGCAGAGGGGCTGCACGTTTACCTGAGCAGATTGGAATACCTTTACACCCGCTCAACGGACGAATGAAAAAAAAAACTCCAGCATTCAGGAATAGCAAAAACAATATGAAAACCCCCGCCACCTTGCTGCTTGAAACAATCGCTCAAACTATGGATACCTAAACACCTTTTCATGAAAATAAAAACACGGCATGTACATATAAAGGTACACAATGCCCTAGATGTTTTATGCAATTTTTAATTTTTTTTTTACTTCTTTTTTTAATTTTTTTCCAAAATCAAGTCCTCCTCTGTCTCCTCTTGTCCTTTTTCCGAATCGACGAAATCTTCTTGCGCTGCGCAACCTGTGCGAACCACGAGAAAATCATGTCCCGCATTAGAATGAGGATGGTGGTCAGTGCGGTCGGTACAGCACACACCCAGCTATGCAGTTTCGTTAGAACAAGGTTTTCTCGAAGGAGGGGGGGGTTAGGGGGCACTTACAAATACCATATCCCATGTTGAATCTCAGGAAATCCCTCCTCGGCGAAGTTCTGTCCAAAAAATCCCGTGATAAAGGTCAATGGTAAGAAAATAATGGTCACCATGGTCAATTGTTTCATGGACTGGGACTGGTTGGCTGAGATGGTATTAAAGATGAGATTGATGAGGTTCTCGGACGATTGCTTGAGTTGCTGGAGCGCTTCCGTGGTGATGATACAGTGATCGAGGACGTCGCCGAGGTAGGTATGTGTTTGGGGCGTGACAATGACGCCCGAGGCCGGGTTCTCGAGTTCCTGGGCGGCGAGGTCGGGACTAAGGGTCGTGCGGTGGTCGCGCATGACGTTGACGAGATTGTCAATGGGGTTGAGGAAGCGCAGCATTTTGTTGATTTCGCTGATGCAAATGTAGAGCTTGCGGCATTGCTTCATGCTCGGGGCGGTGAGGACATCGAGCTCCAGATCGCCGAGGATGTCAGTGTATACGGCCGTCAGGGGCAGGGCCAGATCGATGATGGCATCGATGATGGCCTGGACGAGGAGGGAGGCGTCGCATGATTCGCGCAGAATGGTGCCGGGGGTGCTGAGGCGGGTGACAATGGGCCGTTCCACGTCTGCGGCGGATATTTCGAAGAAGGAGATGACGGTGTTGTCGTTTGTGAGGAAGATACAGACTTGTTCTGCCGAGACGGCCATGTCGTACTGTGCTAGAGAAGAGTGTCTCTCCATGAAATCAGTCCGGGCTTCGTTGCCGGAGGCATGGTAGCGCTGCAGTGATCGAAGCATTGAGGTCTGCTCGAGCCTCGAACCATCGGATAATATTGGCCCTCCGTTGGTGTCTCGCATAATCTGCTCAGGGTCTTTGTTGTTCTTGTTCTGATTACGGCCGTGCCATCCGAATCTCTTAAAGAAGCTCTTCAGATCCTTCACCTTTGATTTCGACCGCGAGCTGGCCGAGTCTGCAGAACTATCGTCATCTTCCACGAGATGGACCAGCTTCTGTAGTGTCATGATGATAAAGGCATGATTGGGATACCTATTGAACTGTGAGCCAAAAAGTCGCGATACCCAACTGATCCAAAAAGTTTGAACCTCTTTTTGACGAATCTTGGAGAACCGATGCAATGATTCGGGGAAATGACACAAAGAACGAATGGGGGAAAAAAAAGAAGGAAGCAAAGTTGAGCTCACAAAACCTACCAGTCAGCCTTTGTTCGATTTCGAATGTTCATGATATCCTCCAATGCCAACTTATGAAGGCCCTTTCTGGCGCCCACCGCCTGGATGACATCCCAGCTCAACCCGTTGATGTTGATCCACCTGCACTTGGCCCAGGGCTCCTTAGGCCGCTGATCCAGAAACGCGATAAAGGTATCGTTATTGAAGTGGCGCTTGACCATGCGCTCGAGCGAAAAGTCGACGACGGTGATGTCGCATTCGGCGCTGAGGGCGGGCATGTAGGCGTGCCCACCGTCTGGAAGCCGCGGATCGTAGCCGGGCTCCGATCCAGGCTGCCAGCCATCCGGCAGGCCGTACGTGTCAAACTCATCGCAGTCGTCAATCGTTTTGAAGGTCGCGGGGCGGGTGCTGCGTCTCCTCAATGTGCTGCCCTCGCAGTATGCCTCACCCTCGGATCTGGAGGATCGAGTGCGACGACGGGCGCGACGGTTCGATGGGTGGCTCGTATCCACGACGATTGCATCGTCGTACATGACGCGGGCTTCGGTACTTGCCCGCGGATGGGCGCTCGGAGGTGCATCCAGGGATTGCGGCTGGGCCTTTTCGTCGTCAGCGCCGGGCGCGGGCGCGGGCTCGCCACACGCTGCCATGTCTTCGTGATTGGAGCCCATTGCCGCGAAGAGATTGGTGATCTACTATCAGCAGAGGGAGTAGAGAGGGTTGATCTGGACGCGGGACGCTGTAGGGGTAAATGACTATGAGCGGTGGTCGTGTGTCTGTCGTCGCTCACGCGCGCGCATTTCTCCTCACGAATAGTCGAAGGTCATCATCGCCCAGCCAGCTAGTCAGTCGTGCTTGTAATTTTTTTTTAAAAAAAAAATCTCGTGGAGGAGCGGTGAAAGAGGATGGGAAGATGATTCTTTCGACGGCAGGTTCCCTTTCGATCTTGAACTGGGCTCGCGCACGGGTGTGCTCTGGACTGCCCAGGATGGCTGCGTCCGTCCTGCGTCTTGCGTTCTGGCAGTTATTGATGGAGAGGAGAATGGGACTTCGGCACATGCTAGCGGCTCTGACTCGATCGTCGATCAATGGGCTACTGTCCGGGTATTTGTTTTCCTAAGCAAAAACAAATGGGGAAATGGAAATGGAAAAACAAAAATGCTTTCCTTTCTGCCGCTTGCCTATCATGCGTATTAAGTGCTATTGGACGTGACGAGAATTGAGGTCTCCTGTTTTCCTGTGGGTTACCCTGCAGTCAGCAGCATTCCCTGTTTATCGGACGAAAGCTTTATTTTTTCGTCGCCCTTGCTTCGAGGTCCAGACCTGTCGGTCAGACGCAAACGCAGACGCAGACGCCACTTTGTGGTCACATGTTTGATGACTGGATGTCCAACCAACACCTGATGATACTCATAGTCATGACTTTTGATGTCGCGGTGTATTGTCCTTGCCCCGCCTCGATGCCAAGCGGGCTGCGTGCGCCCCCCTCTTCCCCCCACAGTAGCATTGCCTGGCATATGCGTCACAATGAAAATAGTCCATGGGTGGTCCCTTGGCTTTGTTCTAGGGACGATGCCTTGGCTGCAGGCAGATGTGATGGGACTCATTAACTAAACCTGTGGGCCGCAGGAAAGTGAAAGTAACTAAAAATAACGGCAACGCAAAACAAGGATAAAAAAAAGTAGAAGTAAGTGGCGCCCTGAATGGCTTCTCTCGGACCAGGAAGGATAAAATTCGTGCGTCGAGTTGGAGCTTCTCACAGTAGTGCCATTATACATACACCCACTGTACATACGTATGACAATGAGAATGCATACATACATACTGTGTGTATGTATGCTGTATGTATGTATGTATAGGGAAAGGGGACGTGTAAAGCACCACGTTCGAAAGTGGCAAAAGCAAAAGAGAAGCCTAAATGAATCAACATGCTCGAACCCAGACGAGCTTCTCCCAATGATCAGAGACGGATCAACAACAGGTGCATTGCATATGCATGTAGAGATGACCGAGGGGTTCACGACCATCCACCCAACCATCTCCCACCAGCCATCAACCCTCCGCCTCCACTCGTCGTAGTCTTGCAAACGGGAGAGCAGGCTGGTCAGTCCAGACTCAGCTGAACTTGGAGTAGGTTGGCTCCTTCAGAGTGCGAGCCTCGGGGTGTGAGATGCGACATGCGACATGCGACATGTGAGTTGTGAGTTGCGAGTTGCGGGGAACCAAGGTGCAAAGTGCGAAGAACGGGTGGGATTTCCGTCATCCATCTTCATCATGATGACCCGCCGTCCTGTCGCTACCAAACGTCTATTTAACCTCGGAAGGTTGGCATGGTCAGGCCACATGGCGGATCCTGATGTTCTGGTTTCCCCCCGGTGCGACGCGCACGCAGCATGTGCTTGCTATTGGACGCGGCGGGAATTGTCCATTGTGCTGCAGATTATGCAGGGATGATGGAGTGTTTTTGCCCGGCCGGCTGCAATGACTCGATCAATGAGGAGGCAGGTAGGGCTGTGCTGGAATGCTGGAATGCCGGAATGCCGGAATGCCGGAATTCTGGAATGGTGCCTGAGAAGCACCACGAGGATCACGTCTGTCTGGGATTTTGTGTCTCAGTACCCCGGCCGACTTTCGCATGCTTGCTTTTTCAAAGTTCCGGCAGCGCGACGGGCCGTCACAGGTCCTCTAAAACCATGTTCGGATACGACAAGCGGGCAGTCGGCCTTTTTTTCCTTTTTCTTCCTTCCTTTTGCTGCCCGCGAAGGCCAGCGTACGGACCTGTTCGCGCATTCTCGACGCCCTGAGGGGGCGAGAGAGCCGAACAGATGCAAGGCCTGGGCTGCGGTTCGAGGCCAAGTGAAAGGCGAGGGTCTGATCGAAATTGCCGAGACGTATTTTGAGACTATTCTGAGACGTTTTCCAAGACGTATCCCGGAGACGTATCGATGGCGGTTGAGCAAGTCGTGTGCTGCGGTGCCAGATAAAGGCTAGCGTCGAACCATATCGGCGCCTTCCCTGGTACATACATTCAAAATCTTCCGTTAGTGGGGCTTACGAGCACGGACCAGCCGCATGGGAATCAATGAATGGTACGAGATTCGACCTCGGCCACCTGCCGTTGTCGACTGCGAGGTGAAGAATAAGCTAATGAGATGCCTGTTGATTAGGTTGGTTGACCTCTTCTAATTCCCTACTTTTCTTTGCCTCGTCATAAGCGAGGTGAGGGCTTTTCCAGCCCCCACTTTTCCCTATGACTAATCCTTCCCCTAACAGAGGGCTTCACCTCTGACGCGAAAAAGCGCGCCGTCGTAATGGCAGACGACAGACCACGAGCCAAAGCTTCGTTGTTCTTCCAAAAGTGGCGGGTCATTTGTGCTTAGTAGTACGCAGACACTGTCAGTCTGATGAGGCTAGCGACCGACACTAATCAGATTTCGCATTTCTTCAACGGCCTGGAATCTCTTGCATCGACTTTCAGGGCTGACGAGAGCGTCGCGCCGCGCAATTGTCCAGGGAATTCGTCATATTCGACCCAAGATGCAGTACTCCAAGTAATATATCTCGCTGTTTCGTGTTTTCTCGGTCAAGCACCCGAGCCCGCACCCAATGGAAGACCATCAAATAGCCACATGACTTGCTCACACGACACTGTGCGGAATGGCCGACTATGGCTTTTCGAGTCCTTCCCGCTTTGACACATACAGTGGAGGTATACAGTGCACCCCTTGAATGATCTAACAACTCTGCATGCTCCACTACGGCTCCTGCCCCCCACTACCTAGCATCATAGAATATATGATTCTATCTAAAGGTATTAGTAGGGGTATTCGTCGGGCTATAGTCTGATTAGCTTAGAGTCTCTGGCGAGGGCTCCTGCAAGTAGAGTTGTCAGATCATTCAAGGGGTAGATTGTACATATGTATGTATGTACAGTGGGTCATAGGTAATTCCGAAACTTTTTACACCAAAATTGTATGGCGAAATGTTCGGGATTACCTGGAGTCACTGTATGTATGTACATGGGAGTAGGCACGTATCAAGGCACTTGCCTGGGCGCTTGCATGGAATCCATAGTCAAGCCCGATTGCCCGGCATCTGGCTCGTCCAAAAGCTCCTCGAAAAAGGGTGTGGCCACGACAAGAAAGAAATAAAAATAAACAAGATCCATACGGTGCTGATTGATGACGGTCGAGTCTATCCGCTCGTGATCTTGTTCACTGCGGCAGGACAAGAAGAAAGTCCATTGTGCTGTCCCGTGCGTGGTGTGTGGTCAAGCCAGGGCTTTGTTATTTTCACCAGACCCTTGCAAATTCTACTCCCACGCCCCCCTCCCCTTCTCCTATCCCCTTCTCCTATTCCCTTCGCCTGTCCCCTTCGCCTGCCTCTGCGTCTTCTCTCGGCTCACCCTCCCCTCTGTCTGACGACCAGCCCATCATCGCCGTTCTTCTACACATAATCCCATCCTCCATTTCTCAGCCGTCCATCTTGCCGTCTTCTTCTAACATCCCCCCAATACCTCTCTTCAAGTCGGTCTCTTCTTTTCTCCCTTCATTGCTTCTCTCTTCTCACGAATCCACGCCATTCGTCCTGGACAGCTTTCGTCCCTCGCTCTCAGTGGCATCCTTCTCGGCGTTCCTCGATACGCCTAGCCAACAGCAATCTGCATCACGATCTTTTGTTGCTTACTTTTCAGTCTGTTCACATTTTTCAAGCAGACGTCCTAAGGTTACAAGGTAACTGGAGACCAGGAGAAACAGAGGGCACGTCAACAGGAGGATAGAAGTACAATACAGCCTCGACGACCAGCAGCACAAGACACGGCACGACCTTGTCCCGTCTACTTCTTCCAAGGAGGTCTCCTCATGTTTATTGTTTGATCATTTCGGGGGGAGTCCGCAGTCTATCCTATCTGTCGTTTCTTCTGGTTTCATGTTTCAGTCCATTCGGATGTCTTCGAGTCTTTCTTCTTCAATCAAGCATGATCGGCTTTGTTGTCTGTAATTTTGTTCTTGGTTTGTCATTATGACGGACTTGAACTTTAATCAACCTGGCAGCTCGATTGCCTCGCGATTCACCAGCAGGCGGTGCGTTTTGACCAACAGACGTATGTGTTTAGCCGTCCTCACACGCTTCGCAAATCGACGACTTATATTTTCCATTGCCGCTGTGTCGATACTGGGCGCCAAATGGATTCACATCTACGCCCATATGAATGCACTCTCACCGGCTGAGATGGCTCAGTGGGGCCTGTCTTTCTTCGTCCAGGACACAATACTTCTCCTCACTCTTCGAATTCTACTTGACGCCGAGTTGCCCTTATTCGCGGCTATAGGTTTTCTACGTTCCTTGGCCACCACGTTGGCTTGCTTCATCACCGCCGTGCAACATATATTGGGCTCCATCAACATCTCATTCTTCATCGTGGCTGGCTCCGAACTCCATTGGCGAAACATTGGCCTTGCCAGTGACTCTTCGTCCTGGTCTGTCCTTCTCACAGGGCTTGTTTCCTGTTCGCTTACGTTTGGTGTCATTTTAGTCATTGGTTGGCTCCTTCAGGATCTCACTTTTACCCTGGCCCGCATGTCTATCGACATTATCAAGTTTCCTCTGACGTTTTTGCTCAGCAAGATATCTTACTTTCGACAAGAACAAACTCCAGCATCTGTCGTTGAGTACAATCACGTTTCTCAGAAGGAGCTTGAATTGGAAGACGGATCCGAGGAGGGTGAGAATGAGTATCGCGATGATCCAAAGCCTCATGAGGCCACGCAACTTTCGTCATTTCTGATCGAAAGGAAGATGACATGGATTTTATACACTGTCATGGGAATTCTTCTCGTCTTACAAGCAGTCTCCTCCATTATGCGACCCACTGAGAGCTCGCTCATCTTCATGTCGTGGACGCCGATCTTGCTGCCATTCATTGACTTTGCCCATTCTGCACCAATTCTTGGCAACTTAAATCCTTTATTCGGACAGAGCATTGGATGGGACTGGGACAACCAGACTGCCCTGGCCGATCCAATCCGCTGGACCTGGCTTCCAAACCTCGACAAGCCTCTTGCAGGATTCGAAGACTGGTACGAGCCTGATGCGCAACACTACAGTTCAGCCCATGACCCCCTCAAAATTTCCAACATGGACGATGATCTGCTGGCTTCGTTGAGAGGGAAGCTGAGCGATGTCAAAATTCGCCACATTGTCTTGATCAAACTCGAAAGCACCCGCAAAGACGTCTTCCCGATCAAGAAGGATGGCCTGATGTGGCGAAAACTGGCCGAGACCTGGGTTAATGGCACCCTTCCCGATAAGGTTCAGGAGAGACTGTCCACTTTAACCAGGACGGCTAGTTTTCTCACAGGTGACTACAACGACGGGTTCGAGCATAACGAGACAAGGCGCCGCGGGGGGATCAATGCGAACAATGACCATACTACTGCTACTTATACGCTCAAGAGTGTGCCTGGCACTCTCTGTGGCATTAGTCCCATGGTGGCTGACTTCAACCTTGAGTACGCACATCATGTGTATCAGCCTTGTTTGCCACACATATTTAACGCTTTCAATTTTCTGGGTTATTCCAACGACTCGGCTGGAGCTGAGGCTGAGGCTGCGGATGAGAATGAGGATCAGGACCGGGACCGGGACCAGGACCAGAGTGGACAGGGCGGGCACCATTTTGCCGAATACAAATGGAGCAATAGCTTTATGATGTCTGTGACAAATTTCTACGACAAGCAGGATCTATTGATGCCGAGGCTGGGTTACACGAACGATGAGATCATCTCCAAGGAATATCTGCAGAGCGATGGTGCCAAGTTTGGCAAGGTGACACTCCCGGAAATCAACTACTACGGTGTGCGCGAGTCTGCAATCGAGGAGTATATCACGGATGCCTTTGAAACTGCCAAAAAAACCAACAAACGAGTGTTCCTCACACACCTAACCAGCACCGCCCACCATCCCTTTACAATGCCGGATGACGAAGTCTATGTTCCTCTAGCGTCTGGAGATGCGCTCGAGGACCTCTCACACTACGTCAACACGATTGGATTCGTCGACAGATGGCTTGACAGGATACTCAAGATTCTTGAAGAGCAAGGCGTCAGTGAGGAAACACTGGTTGTCTTGGTGGGAGACCACGGTCTATCCATTGCTGAAACGGCGTCAATCACGCCCTATTATCAGCCTCACATTGGAAACTTTCATGTTCCCCTCGTGCTGTCGCACCCGAAGCTGCCAGTCATCAACATCGACTCGGCTGTAAGCTCGATATCCATCTTACCCACGATTCTTGATCTGCTCATTGAGACAGGCTCACTATCAAAGTCTGCGCGCAAGGCGGCTCATGATCTCGTACGCAACTACGAGGGTCAATCGCTCATTCGACCACTGCACACGGCTTCCAAACACACGGGCCAGGCGGACTGGCAGTTCACCATCATGAACACTGGTCGGGCTCAGGTGGCGACGCGAAGCGCTCGAGACCCTAAGTGGCGGCTGATTGTACCCGTGATCAAGGACATTGAGTGGCGGTTTACCAATGTAGAAGAGGATCCGCATGAAGAGGAAGCCATCTTGTCTTTTGAATTCGAAGCGTTTTTGCACGCCATTGAGAACAAACACGGTGCGGATGCGGCCAAGTGGACAGAAGAGGCCTCTTTCATAACACGCTGGTGGGTCGATGAGAACGCCAAGCGATGGCAATTCGAGCCGGGAAGCACATAGACAGGTGAGGATGTGTGTGTGTGTGTGTGCGTTTTTTTTTTTCGTTTTTTTTTCAATATCATTTCAAAAATATGGTCTATAGATGGAAAAGAGAACGTGGCCCAAGCCCTGTTCTATACTATTGGTTAAATTCTCTTGTATTACTTTGCGAAGAAGAAGACGAAGAAGAAGACGAAGAAGAAGAAGACGAAGAAGAAGAAGAAGAAGCCCGATATTTGGTTGTTATTATTCTTGGCTACCTATTTCATGCACCCACTTGTGTGTTGGTTGCCAGACGCGGTGAATTATTTTGTGTTTTTTTTTTCTATCTTCTTTTTTGTGTTGTCCCTTTTCTTCTTGTCAGTTTCATTCTGGCTTGTCTTGGTCGGGCTAATGCCTTGCCCACGGCTAAAGTAATGAGAGAACTTTGCTTTGCTCAGGTTCATGATGTATCATAATTAGCGAGGCGGACATGGTATATCTTATCGCGTTCTATCCGGGCGTGACGGGAGTTAAGGTTAAGCTCATTTACTTAGCATACATAGCGACGCTTACGTGACGACATGAGACGTGTCACATTTTTTTCAACTTTTTTTTTTCGACCGACGTCTCGGCGTTTTGTGATGAACATATGGACATAGCATGCGGGCGGACGGTACAATCCCTCCATGATTTTCACGGTTGGGCACGCCACTACGCCACTTGATAGCACTTTTTGTTTTCTAGTCAGGTACCTACTCTCCATGGCTGTCAGCGCCATGTAAGCTTATCCCAAGGTCGAAGAACGCTGCTCTAAGCTATGCTCTGCAAGATCAAACCAGGGGTTTTAACTGTATAATATGTACATGTACTTTTACCGTCGTGTAGCTATGTGGGTGTGCAGGTACCTGAGCATGCATCTGCGTGACCCAGCGGCCTTTTGTCCCGATGCTTTGAAACTCATTGTCGTACCGTGTGACAAGGGCCCTGCACGTGTGACATACCGCGTCGTTTCTTGGCGGAGACGGCGTGGCGAGGACTGCACGGGCTTGGACGGTATAAGGGGGGTGCCGCTTGTTGGGTCTGGATCTGGGTGTGGCGAGATGCGATGTGCTTCTTGCGAGACATGCAGGCTGGCGCGTCGGGGCGGGAGGCTGATGGTGGCAGCGCTTGGCATCTGGACTGATGGCTGGTTCGAGTAAGGGGCTGATACGTACACGCCCTTGGTGGGGGCCGTGCGGGGGGTGGATTTCACGGAGCTGGACTGGGGATTGCATGATGGGATAACAAGGTATTCGTGTTGGCCGGCGCGATGTATGGCATGGATGACGTTTGCATTTATTATACTGATATTATTATTGTTGTTTTCTTTTTTTTTTAAAAAAAAAATCATATAATAAACTCTTCACTGGGGATAATGTTTTCTTCTTGGATGCATCATGAGGGTTTGTTTCGCCAAAGTACAACTATGGACCGGTCGGTCGCTGCTTCTGAGCGATGAACTGATCTGGGTCTTGGTAGTTTATATATTTGCTTCTTCTTTTTTTTACCGTTTTCTTACTCCATTGTGTTCTCTCTTGACGTGTCGTTTCGGAATTCTGGCATCTGGCCTAGTTCTGGACTCTAGTTCCCGGACTGATCCCCTTTTCCCATCATGCAGGCCCCTCGTCATCGGATTTATGTGCCATATCTGACCACTTGGCCAACAGTGATGCGCAATCTGAAAAAATGCCTCTGTTGTATTTTCTTGGTGATGTGAAGCACCTATCGTAATTCTGTCAATGTCGCGTTTTGCTAGACCCTTGGTTCCATGACGATGGCCATGACAAAAGAAAACTTGCGCATGTCGGCTGCTGGAGTAGCGTAAAAAGAATGGGGAGCTAAATGCTGCACGCCCTTTACTCTGCAAGACGGAGGAAATTCACATACAGCCCGATACATCCACCAGACGCACCAAACACTTCTGTCCAGCGGGACGGATCTCAATAGTCCTCGCGGCTGGCCAGTCGACAGGCCATGATCCAAGCCACATCGGCCGCAAAGTCCCCTCTCTCCCTCAACATCTCCTTGAAGCAGTCCGTCGGGATGGCAAAATCCACAATTCCTGCCACGTACGAGGCGACCATCGTCTTCAGTTTCGCCGGAGCCGGGCGCTCATAGCAGAAGCGCATCAGGGCCAGGATGTCGTGCAACCGCTCCCTCGAGAGACGGAACCCGCACAGCGCTCCGTGGAGTTTCTTCATCGCCAAGTCCATTAGGCTCTCAATGCCGTAGTAGTCCGCAAAAACAAACACCTTGGCATGCGCAACGAAATACTCGGAGTAGTCCGTGTCGAGGCTACCCGCGTTGAGAGCAACCTGCGCGGTTGAGGCGGTTTTTGCATCATACCCATATGCGACGTCCTTGGTGAACCTGTCCCAGTGTCGATTTGAAGGGCGCCTCCATTCCTGCTTATGGGATGCTTTCGTCTTATTGGCTCGATTAATCAGACCTTTTGCGTTGGAGTCAAGTAGCAACATGTCCGACGGGAGGTAATAGTCCCCCTTGTAGAGAAACTCGGCGAACGCGGCGACGGTCCTGGCATCGTCATCTGCGAGCACGACGGATTTCTCCTGTCCCTCGACGAACCGGCCATTGACGAGGGCGTCCAGCGCTTTGCTCTGGCTGGATACGAGCGCCGCGTGCAGGAAGAACTCCGTCTTGGTCTTGTCCACTATGAACTTGAAGGGCTGGGACGTGGCGATTCTGGGGGACATATTTTCTAGTTAGCTGCTGCCATTTCTAAAGAGGCGGTGAGGTCATTTCTACGTACTCTTCATATGTTAAGGCCTGCATGTTTCGCAGTGGTAGCAGTAACTTGGGCTGTCGGGAAAAAAAAGAAAACGAGGTCCCGATGGTCATCAAAATGGGTTCAAGAAGTTTTTTTTTTTTTTTTTCGTTTTTTGCTTTTTCCCACACTTGGCACAGAAAGAAATGGTCTAGTACCGGGCAAAGGAACAGAGGTTCTTGATGTAGAAAAGGGAGTGGACGAGGAAATAATCTATCGAGCGGACATATAAGACGCGTTTATTCCGTTTGTCTTGTTTCTCTTCGGGTTTCCGAGCGCCATTCATATTCATGTACCATGCCGAATCCCCATGCCCATGTCATTCGTTTTTGCACAGAGCTGTGAATGTGAATGAGCTCAACTACAAACAGGGGACCAGACCTGTGACTTTGCCAGCGTTCTTGTTCTCACGCGGCGCAAACGCTGGCCACGCCGAGCACAGGGTCCAAACATCTCTTGTATGCCAAGACGACTACTCCAAGGAGCATTTCGGCTTCATAGTCATTGGCGCACTAATACCAGTTGTTAATGGGATACAGCAATAGGACAGAAAAGGAAGAGTTACGCCCCACGAGCTGGGACAAACTGAAAGGTCAAATTTCAGAGAAACCCCCTTTTCCAGTTGCCGTCGAGTGTTGTCTTCACATATACGTACATTCTAGATGCGGTAGCCTTTTTGTCCTGTAAGAGCGCGTTCCGGGGACAGGACGTCTGGGAATCATGCGCATGATATTGACGTTGATGATGTGGGAGTGGGAATGCAAGGTGCTGATGGGCTACCAGGATGGTGTGGGTGATGGTGAAATAAACATGTCTGGTCGGTTGGTTATTTTTGTGTCTGTTATTTAGCCGCGTGACTTTCAACGTCACTTTTTAAAAAAAGAAGAAAAAAAAACACGGATATACATATTTATGTGCAAACATACACAGGTTCCTCAGAACTGCATCAGGCACGAGTGTAGTCAGGACTCAGACCTGATATCAAGTCCGGCTCACGTGGCCGCTGCCAATGCCCATTGTTCTCCGGCACCCACAATGTATTCCCGCGGAAAGGCAACACAAGAACAACCTTCGGTCTCCGACAACGACGGTTGAAATAGCCGCGTCGCGTTAGCCCCAACCTGGGCGTTCTGCCCGCTTAGGCGCGCGGGGCTGTGTGTGGGCGGAATCATTGGATGATTAGATGGAGAAGGAGGGGGAAGGAGAGGATGGAGATGCTGATAAAGTATCCGCGATTGATAAAGGCTCGGCGCCGCCCGACTGCCCCGGCTTTTTGCCCCGATCATTTGCTGGGAAAAACCCAGTGCTTCTTGTGTATTTTTCTTCTCTTGTTTACTCGAAACTCCAAACTTCTATCCCCACCACAATGGGAGATGCTGCACCACCCGCCTCGGACTACACCGTCCTCGTGAATGGCCAAATCTACCAGTCACCACCAGATAGCTCCCTCCCCCCCAACTTTGCCTCCTGCATGGTCATTGGAGACGGGTACATTTCTCATATCGGCTCCGAGCAAGATGACGCCGTTGTCGCCGCCCGACAATGCGGTGCCGTCGTCAAGAATCTCAACGGCCAGACCGTACTGCCCAGCTTCATCGACGGCCACTTACACGTGCTGCTCGTCGGGCAGGCGCTGAAAAAGGTCGTCCTCGACCACTGCAAGAACCTGGACGACATCAAGGACGAGATCAAAAAGTACGCTCTGGCCAATCCAGAAGTGTCGAGCATCTATTGCAAAGGATGGACGCATTCCATGACGCCGGGGGGCGTTGATGCCAGCGCCCTGGATGACATTGACCCGAGACCCATATTCGTAGACACCAAGGATTTGCATTCTACGTGGTGCAACTCAAAGGCGCTGCTAAAGATATGCCGAGTCATGGAGATTGGGCCGCATTCTTCTGATCCCGCTGGCGGCACGATCCAGAGAGATGCAGACGGCAATCCAAACGGAGTGTTTAATGAAGGGGCCGTGTTCCAAATCATTTGGCCGTTTATGGCAAGAATGGCATCCATGGCGGAGAAAAAAGACGCTATCCGGTCTGCCTTTACGGCCTTCAATGCAGCAGGGTACACGGGTATGGTTGACATGGCCATGGACGACACCATCTGGAACCCGCTAATCGAGTTGAGGAACGAGACAAAGGGGCTACGCGGCATGAGGATCGCGGCATACTGGTTTATGAAGCCGACCGACTCGCTGGAAAACGTCCTAGCACAGGTTGATCGGGCGGCTGAGCTGGCCAGAGAGTACAATGCCCAAACCACGCCGGACTGTCGCATCGTCGGCGTCAAGGTTATTTGCGACGGCATCATCGACGCCTGCACTGCGTCCCTGACAGAACCGTACTGCAGCGGCGAGAACCCAGACTCACTCTGGCCAGAGCACCTTCTTCATCCGCTTGTGGTCAGAGCCCACGCCGCAGGACTGCAGGTCGCTCTACACGCCATCGGCGACAAGACGATCCAGATGGCCATTGACGTGCTCGAAAAGAACACAGACAGGTCGCGCCGCCCCCGCATCGAGCATCTCGAGCTCGCGTCCGTCCGTGATGCCAGCCGCCTCGGCGAGCTCGGCATCACCGCGTCCATCCAGCCCGTCCACTCTGATCCTGCCATCCTGCGTGCCTGGCCACGCCTCATTGGCGAGGACCGCTGCAAGAGAGCATTTGCGTATCGCGAGTTTGCTGACGCAGGCGCCCCCTTGGCACTCGGCTCAGATGCTCCCACGGCGCCGCATCAGCCACTGCCCAACCTGTACGTGGCTACCACGCGACGCTCATATAGAGAGCCAGACCTGCAAACTGTCGTCAATCCCGAGTTTACCTTGACTGTTTGCCAGGCCTTGGCGGGAGCTACGCACGGATCGGCATACTCGACTTTTGCTGATTCGTGGACCGGCAGTCTCAAAGTTGGCCTGAAAGCGGATTTCGTGGTCTGTGATGTGGACCTGACGCCGGGCGAGATTTTGAAGGGGGTTGTAAGGGAGACGTGGTTTGAGGGGAACAAGGTGTTTGAACTTTGAGTTTGATGTATTCTTGTTTGTTCTGGTTTGGTTTGTTGGAAGATGGGAGTGACTGATGTGGGTAGCGGGAGTTTAGGCACGATAATAAAGAGAGATTTTTTAGGGGCGATGGCGATTCAAGCATATGCGTTGATTCTTATTCCTCATAAATAGAAACACAATAACGAAATTGATTTGTTCGATACGCGTGTCAGGCACCGTATTATACACGCAAATTGAACTTCGCAGACGGGTTATATAGCCTGGCGCGGAAAAACATTTTTCCCTATGAATTTTCCCCGGCTTGCAGTAATGATCCCACCCACCACAAGCTCCGTCGCCGAATCGAACATCACGACGACCTGCTTGTCGCACTCTTTGGTCTCCAAATCTCCCACCATTACCCTTCTGCCTACCAAACTCGCCCATCATGACTGGTCGCGGTGGTGGTGGCGGTCGCCGCGTTCTTCTACCTCCCATGTATGTGTCCTTCCGACAATTTCTTTCCCGTCACCTCTTCTTTTTTCCGGTGTGCATGTCTGACGGCCGAGCTAACAGTTGTGTAGTAACATGATCTTCAAGCTGCTTCAGTCTGTGAGTCGCATCGAACTATTCTTTTGTTTCAACCTCTCCATTCTCAGGAAGCATCGAACGCTCGTTATGGTATAAGCTTGCAGGTGGCAGGTGATCGCGGTGTCCGGTCGCGACAATTGCTACAAACACATGTGTCTGCTCCATGAGGGGTTAGGGAAGAGAAAAATAACGAAAAGAAGAGAAGAAAAGAAAAAGACTGTTGAAAAATCCGGGCTACGCTTCACGAATCTTTTTGCCAGTCCTTGACGACGTCTCCATGCCTCGAGCTTCTCTTTCACGACTGCAGACTGCCCTGCCCGAAAGTGATTTGCAGCACCCAAAGATTGCGGGACTGCGTGCTAACAATACAAAAAAACCAGAACGCTACTGTTAGTGTCTGGCTGTATGAACAGCTCTCTATTCGCATCGAGGGCAAAATTCGAGTAGGGGGACTCCACCAATCAATTGCCCACATTTTCAACCTTGGTCTCCTAACCCGCGCGAGATAGGGCTTCGACGAATTCATGAACCTTGTTATCGATGACGCCGTGGAGGTTTCACAGGTCACAAAGACGAACGAACAGGAGACCAGACGCTCACTGGGTACGTAGTCCTCTTTTGGTCGACAAACGCTGCTATCGGCCGTGGTTCGCAGACTCACCTTTGTCCAACAGGCCAGATCCTCCTTAAAGGAGACAATGTTTCATTGATTCAGAACTTGTCGAGCTAGGAGTCTCTTGCAAGAAAGCCCAATGACACCAGACTCCCATAGACATACGAACAACGAACTCAGCCCTGAAGAATCGGGGTCAAGGAGAATACAACACGCGGGTGAAGAGGTCGAGGCAAAGGAAATGGTTTCTGCGGCGTTTGCTTTTTCTTCTCCGTTTTGATTCAAGAGGGCTGTATATGGTCTCTATTTGAGGCGAACCCCATCATTGGTTAGATATCTTAGGGGTTGCTTTCTGCTTTGGACCAAGCTGTGTGACGGCAAACTCAAGTCTGCAAATAAGCAGACTAAGTGGAGCGCTGGATGAGATGGAATCATTCATCTGCTCAGCCACGAGGCTACGATAGTTGGCCTGCTGTGCGTCATGGCCTGTGCGTGACCGACTTCAATGGAAGCACGGCACATGTTTGTACACGAAAAACCTCTGCGGTTTCCATGTCAGCGAATACTCCTAAGATCCACCATGGAATAGACCGCATTATTTGTGATCGATCAAACGCAATCAAAGCAAAATTTCAATACCCGTCCTCCAAAAGCCACTCTCGACGGGTTTGTTTGCCTCTACTTTTCGCGTGCTGTGCCACCCCTACATAAAGAGATGATTATTTGTTGTTTCTCGTGATTGATTCGTGTGTTAGTGGCAATGCCGCACAGGGTGAACTGCTCCTCCAACATGGACGACCGCACTGCCGCTTTCATGCAGACTGCGAGTGTCCTTAACCACCCAAAGTTGGACATGCTTCGCACTAGAGCAGTTCCGAAACGTCATGCCGCACAGCTTCATGTATCCGACCCACGGTATTGCGTAGAACCGCTGGTGAAGGAGCAAGGTAGGTGATCCGTCTGCCGCCGAGCCGAAGCCGAAGCGATCTGGATGCCGCCGCCCCACTTGTCTTGTCTGCCGCCGCCCCAACATACCTACTTCCTACCAACCTGCCATGGCGCGGAAATGATCGTGACTTGCTCATCACCGTCACAATTTGACGGATCCAAAACACCCTCTGGTCGGTAGCATGCTCAAGGCGCCGCATTCAAGATGCGCGAGTTCATGGACTACGTCCACAGCGCGTTCTACGAGGCGACTGGTTGGAGCCGCGACAACTCGTACGCCGCGCTGAACGGTACATCAGATGGTACGGTACATACACACCCTCTCCAAACTGTCTGCTGCTTGTCGTAAACCTCCATCCACGTCCACGGCGGCTTTTTTTTTAGGACTGTCGACATCATCAACGAGACATGCACTGACGCCGCGGCTCGATCCTCTTGATCGCTCGTTTCTTTGTCACAGCGCTGTTGAACTTTCAGACACCGCGCGGACTTCGCCTCACTCTCTCGTCTCTCGCAAGCACCAACTTTGCCACGTCGTACCAGCTCGGCTCGGTAGGCGTGGTCGATGGCTCAATATCATACCTCTTCTCCTCGGTGCCTCTGCGGCTTCACCTCACGCCTCAGTCGAAAAATGTGTCGCTTCCCGAATTGCTACAATCGCATCGGCCATTGACGCCTTTGTCATTCGTTGGCGATGACGGCTCAACGCAATCCACACCGCATAGCCACGCGTCGTCATCCTCGTCGTCGTCATCGTCATCATCATCATTATCACTGCCGTCCCTGTTATACGGCAGATTATACCTCCCGCAGTCACAACTCGAAGCCCTCATCGTCAAGAGAATAACCCCTGCCCTGCAGTTCCAGCTCAGCGTCGTGTCAGCAGAGTACCTCCGGGACGGGGGGACGATACTGGGTCTCGCGCAATACGACGTAGGACATTATGCTTTCGAGGGTCTGGCCTCCTCGGACGGTGGCCTCCTTGGTCTACGAGGCTTATACAATTTCGGGGGTGATGCAGAATACCGTGCCAAGAAAAAGGCAGAGGGCACCAGCACCGGAAATGCCACCACCAACATCCCAACGAGCGGTGGTCAGATCGAACGAGAGCGCATCTACGGACGCTTTAGCACCGGAGGGGAAATCTACTATGGTACACTGAACAAGTCTGGCGGCGTCAGCTTGGGGGGTCGTTTTGCGACGCTGCCCGCGCACAATGGGACGCCCCTGTCTGCGACGCTGACGATGAACCCGCTCATGGGTAACATTGCGGCCAGCTATGCCGTCAAGGCAGGCAAGCACAGCAGCTTGGCATCGCGACTCGAGTTCAATGTGTTCAGTTACGAGAGCGCATGGGCTGTGGGTATGGAGCTGTGGAGGAAGCCGCTCCGGCGACTGAGTGTGGAGGACCAGTCGCCGGGAGTCCCCAGGTCCAAGTTGTGGCGGCCCGCGCGGGAGAGGAGTTTCCAGGCGAAACTTGAATGGAGACTTGATGCGCCCAAGCAAGAGCCCGAGCCCGAGCCACAGCCAGCATCAGCGTCAGAACCTAGATCATCCCTCTCCTCGTCGCCGCCGCCGTTGACACTACAGCCAGAGCCAGATAAGATACTCTCCCTCTCCAAGTTTGTCAAAACCGACGGAGAAGAATACTCGGGCGTTCTCAAGGCACGACTGGACCAGAACCTGAGGATTGGAATATTGTGGGAAGGACGGGTCAAGTCCTTGCTGTTTAGTCTAGGCAGTGGAATTGACCTGAAGAAATTGGATAAGCCCTTTCGGACGCTGGGACTAGAGATACAATTTTCGTCTTGATCAGTGCACAGAAGACGGTGGACTAAAAGAAGGGAGGGGACAGCCCGAAAAGGGACCAGGAGACGGACCATCTTCGTCTTGATTGAGGCACAGAAAGGCTCATGCGCGAATGAGCGGTATGAACGGACCAAAGAGAAGAAAGAAAGTTCGCGGGGCTGAGGTGGTTCCCCGATACCAAATCGGCGTCACAAAAGCACCATACGTATGTTGACATGATGTTGATTTGTTTTTCTTGGTCTGTACAATAGCAGCCACGATACAACCCTACTCGTCGGGGAGGAGGGGAAAGGGGATGAATTGCGGCAACAGCGGAAAAAGCAAAAGCGAACCAAGAAAAAAAACACTCCCCATGCATTGCCAATGAATTGGTCATACTGGCATCTCGCATTCATGCTCTACTACATCAGACCCAGGGAGGATGTGTCGACTTCCAAGACTATGTTTGATAAGCCCCCATGCTACCCACCCAGTGCTTCCATGCCGGTCTCATGCAGTGTCAGCCTTTGCAGACCCCGGAGTCTCCTGTCTGGCGCTATGGAGAAGAGTTGAGGTTGCTGTAAGCTGTGGGCGGGCGGCGAACCCGACGGACGCGGAATGTGAGGGTCACATTTCTTGATCGTTGATACGGTAACATGGCCATTTAACCTTAAATCCGCAGGCCTATATTGCATGCACGTGGAATTGCGTGGTTGGTATGTGATTCCATTGGCAGGTCATGATTTTCCATGGCAGATCATGCTTCTGCTTTTTTTTTTTTTTTTTTTTTTTTTTTTTTTTTCAATTTTTGGTCTGCGGGCGGAGATAAGCGGTGTTTTGAATGTGTCGATATAGCTCCATGTCTGATGCAGGATATCTATCCAATGCGCTAATGTCTGATTCAATGCACGACCGAATGTCTTTAGAGCGCATGAAAATACTCGACCATTGCAGGATGTCTGTTTTAGTATACGAACATCATCTACTGCACGAATGTCTGTCCAACGCAGGAAATAGTCGTTTAATGTTTTTAGTCTACGAACATCATCCGACGCACAAGATTTCTAAGAAGAAAAAAAGCAGGACATACTTTTTCGACGTAGGATATCTATCTAAAGCAGGTGTATCTGATTAGTGCAGGAACAACTTCTGATGTACAACATCGAGTGTCTATCGAATGCAGGAAGATGTATCCAGTGCAGGAAGATGTATCCAGTGCAGGAAGATGTATCCAATGCAGGAAGATGTATCCAATGCAGGAATATCTATTCAGTATACGAACATCATCTAATGTACAAAGATCATACAAGGTAGGCAGATCGTCCCAGATACGGATCTCGCCTTTCCAAATGCGTCGTCCGCCTCACCGCGAGGAGGTTTGCTTACGGAGTAATTTATCACCATCATCTTCAAAAAAAGAAAAAGAAAAAAGGAACAGGAGAAAAACTCACATGTCTTGAACAAACGCCAGGGTTCATGCATCAGCGCTACAACGGACGAAATGTAGCATCACATGGAGCTTTGTGGCGGCCGCTCTCGTCACCTTAACACCAATGTTTATAAGCATAGGGAAAGCTATGCAAGTGTCTGAGTCTTCTATAAAAAAAAAAGTCTCAACTAGAAGCCTTTCCCTTGTCTTTTTTTTTTATTTTCTCTTTTATAGTGATACCAAATCTCGCTCGGTGGTTGGTCATATGAGTCGGCCGATACGTGTAGTGCGCCAAGCTGAACAATAAAATTCGGCCTGGTCAGCTGATGGGCTTTTTTTTTTTAGAAAAAAGTCTCGCAGTTTGCATCAGTGGGGCTTTCTGATAATGCTACCGGTCAAGACTATTAAGCACCAGTCCCGCGGAACTTGTTCTTGGGGTGGTGTTTCAGAGAGTACACAGAGACCGAGACTTGATTTGTGCTTCACCACTGAGATGGCTTCACCGAAAGCGGTACCATGTACGTCGTCAACCAGCGTCCAGTGCCGTCATGGTGAATTATTGCCTTTCGGGAACCATTTGTTCGACTCATTGTCCCACGTCTGTGCACACATGCCACGCCATCAGATGTGCCGTGCTACGACGAGCGATACTTTTTTTTCTTGGTAGGAAAGAGAAACCCTTGGCGTCGACAGCGCGATGCCGTAGTCGTTTGCACACATCAATTTCTTATTTCTGTCCGAAATCGGTCGAGGGTAGAATAGGGGTTGTCGTCGTATTCTATCTATGGCGAGGAGAATTTCTGCGCCAAGATGTTTGGTTTCGTTTCGTGGATCACAGACGGGAAGGGTCCTATAGCAGGCTATCGATCTGTCAGAAGGCTGGGGGCGAGGGAGACGAGCAGCGTTGGATTGTTATAATAGCGCAGCATGATGCAGATGCCCAAGGTGCTGAAGCCTTGTTGAAGTCTCGCGACTACGTGGTTGTGGCTGCGTGGTGCCGAGGGTGGGGGAGAGAAGAGGAGAGAGTAGGGGCGGAGGTCTGGTCTGGTCATTGCGCCTGGTTGGCTCTGGCGCAGAACCTTGATGGTTGCACATATCCGCTCTTGTGCGTGGCGCTCGGGCGAGCTGTGCAGGGCCGCCAATTGACTTTGGCCAATTCATGGTTGTGGCTGTGGCGTGTGCAGACGTGAATGCATGTGTGGCCGCAAGCCTTGGAACAAAAAAAAAATAGAATGCTTTCAGATTGGCAGGTAATTAAGATGATTAAGATGGGACCTCTGGAGCTTGAGCCAAGATAACAATGCCGCGGAGCACTTTTGTTGGTGTTTCGACAAGCGATTCTTTGAAGAAGAAGAGAAAGAAAAAGCCCATTCCACCTGGAGACCTGTCTTGTCTGTCAGACGGAATGTATGCATGAACATGACATTGAAAGCAAAACACTATCATGGGCAATATTGCAAATGCCGACAATCTCATGTGCTAGCATACGACATTTCCCCAATCGGTTAGTTCGTTAGTCCAATCGCCGCCACCACCAACACCATACGGGCGTGGTGGTAATCAACCTCGACATGGCCATCAAGGTGCATACGCATGAAAAGGTTCGACCGGTCATGCCTGCCTGACCTTGCCTCGCAGCCACCAACCACCACCTCCTTCGTTGGCTGCACGTATCATTTCCGTCGTGAGACGAAATTGTGACTTTTTTTTCCACAAGACTACTTTCTGTCTGCCCGTCTGCATTGATCAAGCGACTTTGTCAAATTCAATTAGTATCCTCCTCGCAGGGCGCCACGAGAGGGAGGGTGGACCTATCATGCTTTAAGTTCATACTCTATTTCGCCTCACCAAGCTTGAAAAATTCCGCCTTTTGCTTCGTTCCAAAAGCTTGGGGGCCTCACATTGCTACTGTCGCAAGTCCCTGATATCCTCAATTCCGCCCTGGGATATAAAGGGGTTAGTGCCGCCCCATTCTCTTCGTCCTGGAGACTGAGAGACGCAAAATCTTCTTCCATCTAATCAGATATATTAAGCCTACAGTCCCAAGTCTTTGAAGACAGTGCTGCTTGATATATCATTATCTTCGTGCGCCAGATCGCGACCGCGCTTCGCTACCCACATTCCGTCATCAAAAGAAACCGCATAAAATTCTGTCGTCGGAAAGACTCTGCCGGCGTCCCGCATTCCTTGTTGGACAAGGAACTGTGTCCACCACGGTCTTGTTTGCATGACCGTGCAGTGTCGAGATTTCCCCATATTCGAGCGCAAACCCGCCGTCAGTTTGAGGCCAGAACGACTTCTCTTTCAAACTGCAGAACCCACCCGACGACCATGGCTGAAGCAGGCTTGAAAAGCTGCGATGGAGAGCCTGTCGATCTCGGCATGCGCGAGCTTCGCATTGGATCCATCTTCATCATCCTCGTCGCTTCTCTTGTAGGAGCTCTTACTCCCGTGCTCTTGGCTCGACAGAATAGGATGCATGTCCCCAAGTTCACATTTTTCATTTGCAAATACGTTGGAACTGGCGTCATCATATCAACGGCGTGGATGCATCTTCTGGACCCGGCAATCGATCAACTTGGAGACGAGTGTGTCAAGGACCGATGGCTAGGGGATTACCCTTGGGCGCTGTGCATCGCCCTCATGACTATCATGGTCATGTTTTTCGTCGAGCTGATGGTCGCACGGCACGATGATGACGATGATCACGGCAACGCTTCCGACTCCAGCTCTGACCTGAATGAAGTCCTGGCGATCAAGAAGCCAAGCAATACTTCACAAGCCAAGATTGTTGATGTCGAGTCCTGTCCGCATGATCTCGAGAACCACGGATCTCTTCGCGGCCCTGATCCAACCACCATTCCTGGAAGGCCAGATGATGTCAGCTACCCACCCGGTGGTGAGGATCATCTTGCACACCGTAATGACCACAAGGAGGGAGATGCGCACAGCACGCTCTCAGGCCAACTGACGGCCATCTTCATTCTTGAATTTGGTGTCGTCTTCCACAGCATCTTCATCGGCCTGACGATCGGCACTACTGGCGCGGATAAACTCACAGTTCTCCTCATCGTCTTGGTTTTCCATCAAATGTTTGAGGGTCTAGGTCTAGGATCTCGCCTTGCTGTCGCCGAATGGCCCACCAGTAAACAATGGCTGCCGTTTGTGTTGGCCATTGGATTTGCCATGTCCACTCCCGTTGGCATTGCCGCTGGGATAGGTGCCAAGCCCGACAACGCTGCCACCCAGAAGCTAGTCAACGGCATCTTCGATTCCGTTTCCGCCGGTATCCTCATGTACACGGGTCTCGTCGAGCTGCTGGCTCACGAGTTCATGTTCAATCCTCATATGCGCCGCGCGCCACTCAAGATTCAATTGTTTGCGTTTGGTTGTGTGGTAATCGGTGTGGCTGTGATGGCGCTGCTGGCGAAATGGGCATAGAATGGATATATATATATATACATATATATATATATATTAATTTGTTTTTTCTTCGTCTTCTTTTCTTTGTCCTTTTCCTTTTTTTTAAATCTCTTTTCTCTCAAAGTTTCTTGGAGTATATGATAGAGGTTTTTATGGATTCATGATGGCACATTAACGCTAAATGTGTTGAGCTATGACACGGGATATTTCGAGTTACGGATACAATGTATGTCTTTTGTTGAAAGGATCAAGATCAATAGAAATGGCAATCATCTTTCGGCTGCAGAAAGTTATTGAATAGAGCCTTTCAGTCAAAAAGGAGGTCTTTTTGTTATGTCGCGATGTCTGGTGGTTTCCTTCTGAAGACTTGATGTGAGGTCGAGTGGTTGATATCTGAAAAAGTTGGGCGTATTCTCTTGTGCGATGTATTTTGGAAGCAGGTGAGCAGAAATCACATGGCAGGATTTTGTGATTATATCTTGCGCACTGGTGTTTCGACACGTCTCCGTTCCATGAATTAGAAGTTTAGCAACATTGAAGTAGATGTTATACGGTTCGAAAGCGCCAGACAATCCGAGAATGAGTCGCAATTGGTCGTTTCCTCGAGGACGAAGAGTAGAGGAACCCACTGTGCGGAAGTGGATATGACGCCCCATGCACTGTATGTAAGCACGGTATCGGGGGTCAGCTGCTTGAGGGGCCCCACTAGGGCTCAACGACCCTAGAGACAATCGCAACGAAAGTCACCCACCAACACGACCACGAGTCGACATCGTCGTTCCTTGATTCCACGTCCACTCCAGCCACCTTCGACAACCATCATATCACCCAACCAACCATCTACACCTTCAACACCGACAAAATGGCTGGCGGAATCACTGTTCGCGACGTTGATGTAGGTGCTTCCTGAACTGAAAAACTCACACTGCATTCGAGAGAAGCGGACATTTTTGTCACTCCCAATGTGCTTTCCCAAGCGCGAATCGGATGAGAGAATGCCGCTTTTCATCGGCGGCACGAACGACCTTCCCTCTTGACTTGAAACCTACAAAATTCCCGTCATCGGAGCGAAAGAAGCAGCCCTCGATTAAACACGAAAAGTCTACTGCGAACAATGCGACGACACTTTGCGACACCACTGCAATCAGTCAATCTTAACTCTTCTACGACATGGCTCGATCTCTTGGTGAAACAATAGGGAAAGCAGGAAGAGACGAAACAAGACAAAGACTTGGTGCTGGCGGACCGCCATCATGTCGATTACGACCAGTATGACTCGAGGGCTCACGGCACGATCGGGAATTTTGAGGAGCAGGCGTGAGGGAGTCGCAAGACTTCTGAAGACGGAATAATGCTAATGGGTTTCTGTGTCTCCAGGCGCAAAAGTTCATTGACTCCTATGCTGCGTTCTTGAAGCGTCAGGGCAAGCTGCCCATTCCTGGTATGTATCTTGCGCTTTTTTCGATAAACAGTCGATTCTGCTCGAAGAAACAAGGGAAACTTTTGGTTCTAACTTGTGCTCAGGTTGGGTTGATACCGTCAAGACTGGCCCTGCCAAGGAGCTGCCCCCCCAGAACATTGACTGGTTCTACGTCCGCGCCGCCTCCGTCGCCCGCCATGTCTACCTCCGCAAGACCGTGGGTGTTGGCCGCCTCCGCAAGGTCCACGGCACTGCCAAGAACCGTGGTGCTCGTCCCTCTCGCCACGTCGACGCCTCTGGCTCTGTCGACCGCAAGATCATGCAAGCTCTCGAGAAGATTGGTGTCTTGGAGCACGACGAGGAGAAGGGTGGTCGCCGCATCACCCAGTCCGGCCAGCGTGATTTGGACCGTATCGCCCAGACCACCGCTGAGGCCGATGAGGAGGATGAGGATGAGGAGTAAAAATGTCCTTGGCGGACAGAATGAAGCGAAAAGTCACTTTTTTTTTCTCTATAAATACAAAAGGGATATGATTTTTATTTGAAGGGTACCTCTCATGTCATGCTCTTCTAGGGAACAACAAAATACGACATGGCAACGGGATTTTTTTTTTAATACTTGGGCGTCTGGGTCATAGGGATTTGACATGTATGAATGAGATTCCCCCGACATTGGGTCATTCGGTTTGTTCAATTTGATCCGTCCTCATGTTACCTCCCTGGTGCGAACTCGTCGTGATGTGATATGAAATCCTTCGCCGCATTTCGGAGCAGAATATGCAGCATTATCGATCATCAGCCGTCGACAAGTTGGCAACGTCTCCTCACAGCTGGCAAAATCGTGAAATGTATCTCAGAACCATCTCTTGTCACTTCCAACAGAGACAACCGACCTTCGAAACGCGCAGCTGTCGGCACCTCATTCTTCATGCCAGCACTTCACCGACGGCCCTTTGCGCAGAAACAAAGCTTCTGACAGGTGCGAGTCTCAGGTGTGTGTACGTGATCATGGGCTATTGAGACGCACGACCGCGGCGAGACATCCCCTTCTCTACGCTTCTTATGCCCTTTTTTCCAACGTGCCACTTGAACATATTGCATCGTCGGCGTCGATTTTCCTCGCTGCTATTTGTTTCTCGTCACGGTCGAGCGTCTCTTGAACTCTATTCACTGCCCTTTGCTCTCTTGTTTCTTTTCTTCCTCTCTTTATCCCTCTCCCCCTTTTCATCCCATCTATTTTTTTTTTCCTTTTTTTTTTGCCACGCAACGTGGTGGTGATCTTTCTCTGTGCTTCAGCAACCGGCCTCAGTTTGGGCTCCAGAGGAACATAGACTTGAATACATCTCGAGCGCTAATCACGCAACGCCTTTCAAGCTACTTGCTTCCGCGTTCGAGAATCCCATTCTAGAAAAGAAAGCGGCGTGTCTCGCTTGCTTCAAGTGAATTGGTCTAACTTGCCATAGTCACTCATTTACTAGCGCCACCATTAATTATGGATGTCTTCACATCTCCAACATCAACTACACCACACGATGCCGCCGCCCATCAACAACCTCTCTCGTCTTCACCTCCAGCTCCATCAACACCACCACCACTATTTGACTCTGCCTTCTCAACACCGTCCCATTTCTACTTCTACAACACCATAGACCCCTCCACCGCCTCCCTCACCAGTAATATCCTCGGCCCAAACCTCACCACCACATTCACCCATTCTCGCGCACCGACCCTCTTCCCTCAGGCCACAATCCTCACCAACCTCACCAAAAAGACAACCGGCTTCCTCGCCTTCCTTCCCTTTAGCGACTCCCGAACGACCCAGACCCAAGAACACCAGACTCGATCTCAAACACGCACCATCCTCGCCTGGGCAGAAAGCGGCCATGGTCACGGCCCAGAGGGCGACCTCCTCGACGGAAATCCCTCGATCCTGCCCAACACCCTCTGGGCCAAGCGTGTTATCAAGCTATCCTCGATCATGGGCCTCAACCTCGGCCATCCCTTTGATCGTCTCACACGCGGCGGCCAGCAGGGCATCTTCCGCGCCAGCCACGTGGAAGTCAAGCTCGCCACGCATGCCATCTACACGCTACTGAGGATGTTCAAGATTCACCACCGCGGCGAGGCCATGACGACGAGGACTCTCGAGAAGCTACGATGCAGAATTCTCCAAGCGAACAGGTCAGCAAATAATGATGCTGCTGCTGCCGCTGCTGTTGATGGTAGTGGTGGTAGCTACGAGGACCGTTTCCCACGCCCCAGCTTCGAAATCTACTTTTCCAAAAAGAACTGTCATGCCTGTGCGAATTACGTTTCAAGGCTAAGTGCCTTGACGGGCGTGGACATGACGCTCTGCTGGAGGGAGAGACTGGAGCAGAAAGAGTACGACGTGACGAGAATGGGCGAGCCGCGGCTGCTGGAGGATCAGGTCGAAGAAGAAGAAGAAGAAGCGCACGGGATAATCACAGTAGAGGATGACGACGACGGGGACGACGACGAGGACATCCGCATGCTGGACATGGTGGACCTGACAGAACAAGAAGCCGGTGCCAGTGCCGTGCGGCTGGAAACCTTTCTCGAGGGACTGGCATATTGCATCGGGCAAGGCAGGCATGCAAGTGTCGTGAAAGCCGTCGTCAGCCTGGCGGGGATATGTCAGCACCGCAGGCCCACGGACGCGAGAGCCACGACGGCGAGGCGACGCAGAAGGATGGACGTTGGGAGGTAGACGAATGGAGATGGCGGGGAGGGTTGTCTCTGAGAATGCAGAGGACTTTAGGACAAGGTGCGTAAACGGTTTCAACACACGGGCGGAGTGAAACTTGCTGCTCCTGGACGATAACTACGCATCGACTTTACCCGTGACGACAATGAACGGCTCTAGATGGACGGGCACGGAATGAATCCATGTTTGGAGGTACTACTTTTCTCTCCATTGAGATGTCACATCGCTGTACTCGTTTTTTTTTTCTCTCTTTCAATGTATAAGCACGGGAATGAGCTATCAAAACCAAGGAGAACAAGACACATCCCCATGTACAAACATGTATGCACCCAAGCGTGGACTCAATACGATGTAATATAAGAACGTACCTTAGGGAGAGCGACTATATGAAAGACTATACACCTTATTTTTTTTTCGTGTCTTTCTTCTAAGTATTTCCTCTTTTTTCGATTCATTGTCTCAAGGATACGTATCAGAAGATAAGCCATCCAACTCTGGGAGAGATAAAACATATCTCCTATCATAACATCTAGATAAAGCTTAAAAAAACTAAAAAGAACGCGCTATCCAAACACTGCGCGTAGTTCCTACCAACCACTCGTATAAGGTGATGCATAGATCATTCCACACGTTTTATATTCACACCATGGGTATAGCACACGAACTCCATGTCGAGTCAGTTAACGACGGTAAGAGCATGTCTAAAATTCCTTCAATGCAACGTATAAAGTAAGTATATTCATCATCATTAGTATAGTCAACGCCGCGCAAACACACCAAAAAACCTTTGCCGATACTCGGCGCCATATTCTCATAAACATGCCAGTCATTATCTTTCGTGTCCCCCCCGATGTGTATTACGTCTTGTGCCGATCCACAGAACCGCGGCCGTGTATACGCTCCACAACCTCTATGCTCCATGTAGACGCAGACAGTGATATCCCGAAAAGGAGGCATATGCACACCTACCCTTCACGCCCTCCTCCCCATCTCCCGTCTAAATGCCTCCCCCAAAGCATCGACAACGACCCTCACATCCGGCGTGCTGACCACCTCTGTCTGCGCCTCTTCTTCTACACCAACCCTGTTGCCCCCCACGCCCGTCTTGCCCATGGTAGCCGTGTGCTTGACGTCCTTGCCGCGCCGCACCGGACCCTTGCGCTGCAGAGGCGTGATGGGCGTCTCGTCGAGTAGCGACTGCCATCGCGACAGGTACACGCCCGGACCGGCTGTGCTTCCACCCGAGGTGCCTGACTCCGTAACGAGATACTGCATTCTGGCCTGGGAGACGAAATTCAGAGTGGACAGGTACGTGACGTGGCGGTCTATCGCGGCGCGAACTTCGGTCTGCGTGTCCGGATCGAGGGCCGCGTAGAGCTTATGGAGGACGGAGGACACGGGAGCACAGCTCTTCTTCTTGTTGTCCTTGCTGTTATTGTTGTTCTTCTTCTGGAACTGGACTAGCGTCTCGTTTGCATAGATGCGGAAGCTCTCCCAGATATCAGGACACTGTCTTGCCAGAGCATGGACCCATTTGTACACTGCATGTCTATGCCGCATAAGCAGCGCAACGTAGTCTTCTACACTTGGAAAAGTTTCTCGTCTCTCGTCTTCCTGCTTCTTTCCCTCGCTTGAGGGGTATGGTGTCGAGTCCTTGTCCTTGGGCCGGCTCGTCTTGATGAAGTCCTCCACAAACCCCCGCAGAGCATCAAAATGATCCCGAAGATCGATGCTGGCATGAACGGTCCTAATCATGGGGGTATAGGCCGCCACCATGTCCTTCATGGCCTGGGTGAACATATCCGGGGGCTGGCGACAAAACACATCAGTGATGCGGTCCCTGTCCCGAACGGACAGCAGCGAAGAATAGTACTCGAGACACTTCGCATGCTGCGCCTCTGTCAGCCGATCGTTGATCTGCGGGCTCGACGCGTTGAAAATCTCCGTCATGATGGATTGCTCGTTGTGCTGGCTGGCCGACCTGACGCTTTCGTGATGGGACCTCGACTCCTCAATGTACTCTCTTATGAGGCGCAGCATTTCTCCGGTGGGCGCATCAGGACTCCTCGAATCCTCAATCTTGTCGGCACTCTTTCTGAAATCGTTTGCGTCCCAGGAGAGCACGAGCGAGATGATGCGCTGCACGAGGTTCATGCCGTCGTCGGGGTTCTGCGTCAGCCCGAACCAGTTTGTCACGCTCGTGACGCTGAGCTTGGCGAGGAGGATGCGCATCATGCCGTTGATCATGGTGGCGGCGTTTCCCACGCGGAGGGTTTGGCGGATCATCTTGTAGGGGATGAGGGACTGGACGTTTTCGATGAGCTTGAGCAGGTACTGTCCTTCTGGGGACAGGACGAAGATGTGGTGGATCAACGTGGCGAGACTGATGGTTGCGTGGTTAGAAGTAGTGAGTTTTGAGATGGGAGATGTAGAAAAAGAAGGGTACGAGGCATAAGAAGGAATGAAAAGTATAAACAAAGCTAATAAAGAAAAGGATAGGAAACAACAGAAACATGAAAAGGGTGAAAGACAAACATACTGAAAAATATTATGCCTCGTCGAAGCCTCCACCATGGGCCCGAAAGCTTCCAAATCATCCGACTCGACGAAATGGCCGAACAAGCGATCGGCCAAGTCCCCGTAGACCAACGCGTGCAGGACATTGTCCCATGCTCGATACAGATCATCTGCCTTGGCGAGATCATATCGGCCGCTTTCTGGGTTGTTCTCATCCGACCTGTCCTCTCCGTGTTCATGTCTGGCGTTCTGTTTACCTTTGCGGCCAGCTTGATATCCGTCTCCGTCTCCGTATCTGTCGCCGTCTCCTTGTCGGCCCTCGTCTTCGTCTCCGTCCTGGGCTCCGTCTCCCCGCAACCCCCCCAGCAGGCCCCTCCCGAGCATCTCCAGGACAGCACTCGCCCCCGTGGCCAAGACCTTGCGCGTGCCCAGCGCGCTCTTATCGTAACTCTCCGACAAGTCGGCGCTGCCGAGTCGCGCGAGCAGGGTCTCCAGACGAACGGACCAGAAGGCGCGGGGGAGATCCCTGAGGCCCGGCATGGGGAGGAGGAGTTTTGTGAGGAGGAGTTGTAGGAGGGGAGCGGTGGAAAGATGCTGGTCCTGGGTCTGCTTCTCTCTCTCGTGATCCTTCTGCCCATCAACATGACCATTAGGGTCACCACCATTAGCGTCACCGTCACCGTCACCACCATCACAGTCACCATCACCATCCTTCTCTAAGACCTCGTCTGTCCCTCCCGGCGCACTCGCATCCCCAAATGGAAACCCATACCCGCAAACCGCGTCGGGAAACTTAAAGGCCGTGATCTCGCGGTACGTCTCGTAGTGGGTTAGAATGTCGAAGAGGGCGGCGTTTTGCTCGCGCGATAGGATAGAGGTTGGCGAGTGGGGAGCCATGGTTGAGACGAGACGAGACGAGACTGGACAAGACGAGACGAGACGAGACAAAATGACACGACCTGGGCTGATATAAGTGGTGACGGGACCTTCAACGTCGGAACGTTGTGGCGAGGAGCGCAGAATGCATCAATCGTGACGTCTGGCCAAGCGACGACTCGGTACTGCTGCATGTACTCGGCAGTGAGTGCGGTCCCTCGGGTTCCTCAACAGAATCTGGTGTCTCGAAGCGGCGTGCCGACGCTGCATGTGTGAGAGGATGGGTGGCCGTAGCCAGACCCGACACGGGCCAGACAGACCGTACCAGACCGACACCAGGTGTGTGGCCAGACGGCTGGTGGGGGCGTCGGCTGGTGTGGCAGCTGGCAGCTGGCAGTGGTACCCCTGCAGCCTTGTGCGGTCAAGTCAAGAAGCAACCAGTCACTCCATCAGTTACCAGACATGAATATGCAAATGAGCGTGGTGCATTCATCTCATTATTAGACCAGACACAAGTTGATCTACTGACAAAAAGAAAAGATGAAGAAAAATAATAAGGAAGAAAAGGAGAAAGGAAGAAAATGAAGACCATGCAACAAAAAGGAACAGTGACAATCGTATCCACGCTCAGGGAGCAACAAAGAACTGGTCAAGCCGCCGTCATCCCATGATGACGTCCCCTGACCCGCACTCATGAATAAAAAAAAAACAATCTACTCGTGGTATCACAAAACAAGGAAACAAAGAAAAGAAACCCATACAATCTTCCCTGGTATACTGACTCATCAATCAAGCCTTCCAATCGCCGTCGAAACTGCATGTCGTAGCTGCGACGGTTTCATCCCTCTTCTCCGCCCACCCATTAGCGTCCGCCCCCTTCGTTATTTTGTAAAAACAGCACATACTACTCGAAACCCCCCTCAATGTCCCCCAATGGCCTGGTTGACGTTGGAAAGAACCGGGTTGCAGTTGTCCCTTTCCCCAATCATGGGAGCACCCAGAGGACTCTTGCCGTTGACGAAAGTAGGGCTGTGGGCGCCATTGGCCTGACTGTCGCTGGTTTGCCCGTTGGTGTGGCTGTCCGTGGCAACACTTGACGGAGCAGTCGTCTTTTTCTCAATCCTAGGAGCGGCGGGGATATCGCTGCTCTTCTTGGCACTGCCAATCGAGAAGACGGGACTCTCCCACTTGTCGCCCTTGCGCGAGAGTTCCTTGTATTCCGATGCCTTGCTGCTGATTCCGCCCTGAAGCTTGACGTCGGGGAAGATGCTGTCCTCGGTCGTCATGGCAATGTTGACCTTCTTGTCAGCGGCAGCTTCCTTGGTCTGCTCCTTGGACTTCTCCTTGCCGTCCATGAAGCGCTTCTGCGCGGCGTCATAGTAGCGCTTAAAGAAGCTGGCCTTATCTTCCGCGTCGCCCTTGCTGGCTGCGTCGGCCTCTTTCTTAATTTGCCAAAGAAGGTCATCCAGCTTGTTGCACTCGTCCTTGATGGCCTTTTCCACCGCCTTCTGGATGGGCACTCGAAGCACCTTGAGAGCGAGCGGCTTGATAAGGGCAAACAGAAGTTTGTGGCTCGACTTCTTCACCTTGATGGTGAGACCCTTGAAGTCAACATCAACCTTGTCCACCTTGAAAATGTGCTGGCGGTCAGACTTATCGGCCGTGGCAACCTTCATGCGGAACGACAAGCCGTTGCCCGGCAGGATGATGTCCATGACACCATTGTCCTTGAGAGCCGGAAATCCATTTTTGCGGTTGACGTAGAAACTGACATCGCGGAGGTCCATCTGGATACCAGCAACCTTGACATCCACCATGTTGTGGTGTTTGTTGGCAATCTTCTTGCGTCCCCAGCGGAAGTAGTGCTCGGTGGCGACCTCGGCGACGTTGGGCATAAAGTTGTCGCTCTCAAGCACCAGGTTCTCAATGATGGCATCCACCTGAGGATCCGAGTACTCGATTCGGGGGATAGGGATGTAGTTGATGTTGACGAGCACGGCAGGCAGAATAGTCTCGGTGAGATCTTTGATGAGGTGTGGCTTGAAAACAGACTTGCCGCTCGAGTCGTTACCGAGGTGGGTGAAGAGCTTCTGAACGGCGTCTCCAAAGGCCTTGTTCTGGGCGTCCTTTTCGAACTGATCAGCGATGAACTTTGTCTCGTCGATTACACGGTCAGTGTGGGTGCGGTATTTCTCTCGAAGCATGTGACGACCCGTTTCGTAGATGCGGTTCCACTCCTTGTTGGAAGACTCGTCCAAGATGTAGCCTTGCTCCAAAAGACACCGGCGGATAAAGGAATCAAACTGCTTGAACCAATCCTTGAGCTCCGAGTCGTTTTCGGCATCCTTGTATATCTGCGCAATCGACTCCCAGAGGTTCGAGGTAGATGTGCCGTTGGCAAATCGCTCAATCAAGGTGCGCAGGTCAGCCTCGGCGGCGGCGAAACCAGTGCGCACTTGGTTGACTGAGCCCTGCGAGTCCTTGCCAAGACTACGGCCATGCTTGCCATACTTTTCGGCCAGGTTCAGAAGCGCCTGGATGGCTCTGGAATAATCCGGGTGCTGCTGGCACTCCAAGACCATCTTCTTGAGACGAAAGACGATCTGGTCCTTGCGCTCCTCGGGCATCTTCTTGTTGAAATACTCCTTGGTCTTGCGACGATATTCCTCGTTGCGCTTCTTGATCTTTTCTTTGGTTTCGGGGTCCACATTCTCGTCAACCTTTTGCTGGGCAGCTGTCTTCAAGGTATTTTGAGCGGCGGCATGGTCCACCTGGTCGGACTTTTGACCCTGAGGTAAAGCAGCGTTCTGGGTAGCGTTGGCGACATCTTGGGCGTCCTTCTTGGCGTTTCCGCCATAGATTCCCTTGGCCTGCTTTTGAAGGTTCTCCTTGGACAAGTCGGGTTTGTCGTGCCAGGTGTTATCCTGGGCAGCGCTATCGACCTGGGACAGCTGCTCTTCCGAGGGGCGGATGCGACCAGCGGCGCTGGTGGCAGCATCTCCGGCCATGTCACGGAAAAGAACGATTGAGTCATTGACTGATACGTGCGACGCCAACAAACACGAAAAAAAATCATTAGCGCACAATATCTCTCATGGTGTTGCGGTGACGTTGCGGTAGGAGGGGAAGAAGTTGGGCAGGAGAATGTGGTTTGCACATACGGAGCTTGCGGAACTGGCCGTTGGTGATGAGCAGCGTTCCGAGGGTTCTCAAGCCTTGCAGGGCCTCGTCTCCATCGCGCTGGGCTTCGTCTTTATTCACTGGAGTATTGGGACCCTTGACGTTCTTGGGGTCAAATTGAGTTGTTTGCCAGATGAAATCCTGAATAAGGTTGCCATCGTTCTTGGAGAGTAGGAGGTGCTTGGCTTGCTTGATAACCTCTCTAGTGTCGGCGACGAGCGTCTTGCCATCCTCGGAAAGCTCCGACGAGGGATTGGTCAATCCTTCGGTTGCGAGAAAGCTGTTGAGGGCAACGTCGATTTGGTCGTTCTAAGAGAAAGAAGAAAACAACTATTAGCACCGATTCGCATAGCCCCATGGCCTCAAAGCGACTGCCTAGAACATACCGAGGGAACCTTGCCCTGCTTGAACGCGCTGAAAATACCATAAACTTGCAATTTCCTGTTGATGTCCGCCTCCTTCAGTTTCACGTCGGTGGGCTTATTGACGTTGACGGGCATATTGGGTGAATGGATGGTGAAACTGCTTGCTTTTGCTGCTCCGTATCAAATGTCGTTGGCGAATAGGTTCAAGAATTAGTAGAGGAGAAGACAGAGAGTATAGAGGTCGATGTCTATGGCTCCAGCACAACTGGTGGTGTCTGGTAGTGTATCGTGGGTGTACAGTAGAATACAAATGAACAAATGGAGAGACGGCACTTTCGTCTCGGGGTATCACGGAATGGATTCTGTTCGAATGATGGATTCGAACGGATTCGAGATGGGTATAGGTATACTGTTTGTGGGAGAAAATTAAGACTTGACGTGCATTAGAACGTGAGGGTATAGTAGGGAATGGAAGAGGTGAAGGGATCGATGGATGGCGGATCGATTGATTGATTAATTGATTGATTGAGCGAGACTGGAAAAAGAAACAAAGACACGGGATGTATGGAGGGCAGGGAAGCGGCTTATAAGGTAGGAACGGCAAGGGCCTCGTCTTCTCTCTCGCGGTCTCTGCGTGTGTCTCTGTGCGTGTGTCTCCCGGGGCCTCCCTGGGTCTCCCTGTCTCGCCCTGTCCGGTAACGTCTGATGTGGTCTGGTCTGGTCTGGTCTGGTCTGGTCTGGCCTCGCCTGGCCTGGCTTGGTCTGGCAGTCACTAGGTACCTGCCGACAGTTGACTGACAGTTGGCAAAACCTTGATTTGCGCTGCCAACGGGAAGCAGTGCCAGTGACGTGAACGGAGGCGACGAGGACGTCATGGCCGCAGCGGCAGCGGCACCAATCATGTGCGAAGGCAGCAGTGTGCAAATCAGAGGTACGTAGCGGGAGAACGCCTCCAGTCAAGCCCGCTCAGCCAGCAGAGTGGACCAGAGCTAAGGGGGGCAAGGTCAGCAGCAGTGTTACCGGAAGACTAGCGATTCCCGGCCCAGCTGGCCGTCTAGCCAACCCGCCCGCTCGCCCGCTAGGCTGCTGGGCCACGGATCCGCTGAAGACTGCCAGCCCAGCCAGGCCAACCGAACCAGGCCAGACCAGCACCATTGGCCGTTCACATGCAATGCAGTGTTGACCATTGGCTACTGTGCAGAGTGGGGCCAGGGCATTACCGAGAAGCGAAATGCAATGTCTGTTTGGAATCTTGCCTGTACCCACTGCACCGCCTCCGTGTTTAAGCTCAGCATGGAAGCTAGTACAGTGGACTGGGCGGAGGCTGGTGGATAGACAAAGGAGACCTGGAGGCCTGGAGACCTGGAGCCTGGGCTGGTAGGGGTCGGGATTTGGGGCTCGGGGCTTGGGAATCGGGGCTTGGGACTCGGGGCTTGTGGGCGGACGACGACACCAGCCCAGCCAGACTACGCTGTTTGCGCCACGGCCGGCTCGTGTCTAACAATGTCCTGCGTCCTAGGGCCCTGGGCTCGTCCGGATTTGGCCTGGTAATGGGCTGGATCATCACCTTGGATCATCTTGCATCGCGTGAATCATCCTGGATCGCTGGTGCACGTCCTCGTGCGATGCATCGAATTTTCCTTTCTCAGCGTCGCGGCGTTCCGATTCTTGTCCTGTTTCCATCCTCCTGGCCGTTTGGGACGCAGATGGACAAACAAGACAGGCCGGCCGACAAATGGACTGAGCAACACCACTGCTGTGTCCTGGGCCACGGTCCCTTTCGTCATCGTCGTCGTCGTCGTCGTCGTCGCCCCAGCACAACACACGATACCAGGAATTGCCGATTGATTGCAACCAGCGACAACCTCCCACGCCATCTCCACTATTCCCCTCCGGCTCTGGCCCGGTGGATCACAACTGACTGCCTTTGCAGCGTCCCATTGGAAGATGTATCATAATGATAATCATAAAATAACACTCCGACGCTCAGCATGGCTTTCCGGTGCCCAGCGCAAGGCATCCATGTCGTCCGCAGCCGGTCTGGTGGTTTTCCATTGTTCACCACATGCAGGATCCATCACGCCCCTTGGGCTCGCTATTCTATTCACCTGTGCGACTAGGCACATGGGTCCCGGTCGAGCTGGAATGGAGTCACCGTCGACCCTCTTTCATGCTGTCTGGTTTCAATTGCGTGAGTGTGAAACAAACCAAAACCAACCAGCCAGCCAAGACCATGCCAGGCTGGGACACACACACACACACACACACACTAGACAAAAAGGAGAGAAAAAAAAGGGGGGTGTGACCGATAAAGTCGATGACGTCACCAGCTCGCAAGTCTAGAGCTTCCATCCCCGTCCTTGTCCCGCTGTGCATGCATCCATCCCTGGCTTGGCCGGTGGCGCCCATGATCCATCACAAACCAGAACCAGACACAATCGTTGACATTGACGCTTCTTCCGAGTTCCCAGTAACCAAGCACCCAATTGATTCGAGAGCTCTGCTTTGCCATGGCCGTGGCGAGGCGACGCGATGCGGCAGACGAGAGCATAGCACACCGCAGCATCACGGCAGCACGGCATGCATACAAAGACGTCATGGTCGCGTGCGATTCCGTGAGACGTCACATTCGTCATGGCGGCCGTTGTGACGCATCCCCGCGACATGTAGTCCAACACGTACGCAAGACGATCTGATTCGTGTTTTATTTTCCCCTGTCCTTTTCATTGGCATTACAGCGAATCTGTCCTTCTCCTTCTTATTTTTAAACCCGTTTTGAGAAGCAATCTTCACAAGCGAATCCGCAATAACCCTGCTTCTCGCTTCTCCAACTCCCGGCGCCACCTGAACCGACCGACCCAGTCTCGACTAACATAAAAAATCCCCTCCCGCTGTTCTTCGGAAATTTCCAAGAACCGACCTCGAAATTGTTCGGCCGAGGCAAAGCGGAGGGAAATGAAAGCGTCTGGCCCTTATAGTTTCCCCTGTTCCCGAAATAAATAAAAAAGGCCCTTAATTTATCTTCTCCATTAATATAATAATAGTTCGTTATCCTGGATAATAATACTAACCACAACAATAATAATTAATCATCATGATTGTTTCTTATTCTTATTCTCGTCATTCCATCATGACGACCATCATTTTCATATCAAATCTGTCGCAAAATCGCCTCGTCTTTCAATCTCACATGCACGACGCCCCCGATCTCCATCTGCCTGACTAACCCCCCCTCCCCCATTTCATCCCCATCGAGTGATGCTACCATGCCATCATACGAGCGTCATCATCACTCCCACATTCATGCAACCAGACCTCTAACCAAAAACTGTGTCCTCTGCATTTTTCCCATCCGTTGACCGAATCCATCTATTCCGGATCTGATTTTTTTTCCCGTTCTGCAAATCATGTGTAGTCCTACCTGTGGCGGAAAACGAGAGTGGCAGCATTGATTTCTCTGTGACGGGGTGGGGTTTACGTGAAAGGGGACCTGAAATGGTGATTTTTTTCAGTTGAATGAGTAGTATTGAAGGTTTTTTTTTTGTTGATGTTGATATATAATAATGATAATAAGCATAAATACTACAAATACATCAAAGTGGGCCTCGTACGTTAGAAAACCACAAACAGGCGCGCCATGAACAACCGTCAAAAAACGTATAGAACAAGCTTGTGACAAAGCTTAGCGAGTTCGCCCCTCTTTTTTGCTGCCCTCAAGTGTATCAAGGTATAGGGTAGCCCGCTGCCATTGATGGGAAAAGTGCATGTATGTGCTAATTCCGTCTTAGACATACCAAAAAAGGAAATAACGACGAATAAGCAAGTGCACCCTTATTTATACCGTCCATTTTCTACATGGATCCAAGGGATATCGTAGAGTTTCTGTATTCTAAAGGATACGGATGCGTGAACCTAAGATCTCCATCTACAACATGTCTTGAACAGCCGTAACCAGCAATTACGGTACTGTAAGTAGTGACCATCCTCCACAAAAGCCGGAAGCTTACATGCACCAGTCTACTCACCCTACAGCATACAGTCTACAGTCTACACAATCGCGGCAAACAAAAAAGAAAAAAAGGAAAAAAAAAAAAGGAAAAACCATTAAGAAATCACCATTCAGGACCAAAAGAAGAATGACTTTTCATGTACCAGCGCTGTGCATCATAAAAGTCATGGTTCATTGCATATCTTGTCAACGCCCGCTGTCGTGTAAATCGTCCGTGCTCCTTTGTTCTCTGCAGTAGAACAACAATGGAAGAGATGGAGGAGGGGTGAAAGAAAAAAGAAACATAGAAAAACAAAAAGTGACAAAAGAAAGGTACAAAAAAAAAAAGGGAAACACCGCCACTCCATGTCCTTTAGTCCTTCGTCCCCAAGTCATTGAAAACCTTGGCCTTGATCTCGCCGGCCATGAGCCCAGTCCTCTCGCGGCTGGTAATCAAGTTGATATCGTCGGTCAACTTGTCCATGGCCCTGTCTATCCACGAGCCCGCCTGGCTCGGCACGATGCTCTGCGAGCCTCTGTTATGCGCCAGATTCGTCGCCATCCCCTGGATCTTGCAGCTCAGGTCGAGCATCTGCTTGCTGCCGTAGTCGCGGTTCGTCAGCAGGGGATTCTGGCTGAGCGTTTGCACCCAGTACTTGTGCCACAGCAGTTCCAGCAGATGCGCGTCCAGGGTGCTCTTGAAGTGCGACACCTCGAGGCTATAATATCGGTTCGCGTGGGCGCCAAACTCGGCAGCCTTGGCCAGAGGAACGGCCTGAAACCCATCAGCATCGACGGCCTGGGAGCCGGAGCCGGAGCCGGAGCCAGGAGCAGGATCGGAACCGAGACCGGAGTCGGTATTCTGAGAGCTGGGATACGTGCGAAAGGCCCCAATCTCAACCTTGCCGGCGCTGACGGTGCGGTGAGGGTCGATGACGACAGCCAGGAAGGGATCCTGAAACTGCTGCTGCATGGCCTCGGTCTCGACGTCGATGCCGCTCAGCCAGCATCCATAGCCGGGATGACTGTGGTACCATCCCACCACGTTCTCCTGCCTCCCCTGCGCGCGGCACGAGTCGAGATACTCGACGATGTACTCGTTGGCCTCGTCCTGTACGTTCACCCTCGTCTCCGTGCCCTCGACAGGCAGGCGGAACGCATCCGTCACGATAAAGGTATCGCCATCGACGTAGCCTTGCATGAGGCCCATGATTTCGAGATTGCCCCCCGACCGCGCGTGCATCATCATTTTGATGAGCGCCACAGCGCTGATGCGCACGTTTTTGAAGTAGTTTGGGTCTTGAGACCATGGCCGGGCTTGTGCGGCTGCCTTTTGTGCTTCGGCATCATAGTTGTAGAGGGCGTCGCGTTTGGGGTCGACTAGTTTGACACCGTTTTCGAGCTCTATCAACTTTGTATTAGAGTACAAGGGGGTTTGTGTCGGGGGGAGGAGTGCTCGGGTTTGTGTTTACCCCATGATTGGAGAGCTGTCTCCATGTTTGCCTCTGGGTCGATACCTGAGCAATGCCTCGAGACAGCTTGAGGAGGGTTTTCTTGATGCGATTTGATAGAGCCTGGCTGGCAATGCATGCATGGATGGATGGGAAAGTCAAGATACTGTTTGCTTTGGTCACTGGCCACTCACTGGTCATATCATCGGTGCTGGGGGCGGTGGGGTCAAGACCGGGACGCCCCGCTTCCTGGCTTCTATTATCGATAAAGCTACGTGCTGCTGTCGGCAGCTGGCAGCTGGCAGCGGGCAGCGGGCTCCTGACAGCTGGCCCTCCTGCATTCGTTCCTTTTTCTTTCGCCTGCACCACCCCGCTTCACACCGGGTTCTGCACGTGCATACATTGTGTGTACATTGTGTGCTCCATGTGGTGTGTATGCACGTATGTGTCTGGAATTATATCCAGAATTTTCAGTTTTCCGCCTCGCGCTTCTTCGTCCCGACCAGCAATATAAACCCATCGACGGCGGCACTCGCCCTGGATCCAATGCCTCGGTTCCATGGTCTAACGGTCATGACTGCGGATTCTGATTCCGCCAGCGAGGGTTCGACTCCCTCTGGGACCTGATTCCGGCCGTCCGTGACGATGACAGCGCGCATTGGCAGGGCTTATTGCACGGATTCGCGGTCCAGTGCGTGCATCAAACTTTTTTTTTCTTTTTTTCACACTTACACACACTTCACAACTGTGCATGTGCGCGGACAGAGCAGCTCCACCAGGGACGTCTGATGTCTAGAGTCCAGCAGTACGACTTGGCAGTCGGACAGCGACATGTTGTGCCTCGACTGGTGCTACTGTTTGGGCGGTAGCAAGCCAGCCGTCGATGCTTGAAGTGAACTCGTGGTAACATAGGCCACGCCGACTCAAACGCCGTCCGGGGCTTTCGCTCCGTGGCCGCACCGCAGCACGTCCAAACCGGCCTACTGACCAAATTACGTCCCTAGGCACCACCTACCGACGTAGAAATACAAGAACGGGAGGACTTGAGAAGACAATGGAAACAAGATTTTTGGCCGGCCGGTATCCTGTTTCCTTCTTCTTGGGTGTTCTCGGGGAGGGGTTGGCGCACCGTGAATCATCAGTGCGACAGCATGACGTCTGATATATACTTGGTGGATGTTAGAGGAAGGAGCAGCGTCTACACAGCTGGGCGGTACAGCTAGACTGCACAGTGAGAGCAAGAGACGCTGCTTATAAAACAAAAGTGTATGACTTGATAGAACGAGAGGATGGAAAAAGGAAAAAGAAAAGCCATTAAAAAACGAAGCATTTTTGGTATCCATTGCTATCAAAACCATCGACATCACGCGCAGACATGTCCCTGCCGGAGAACAGAGATGCAAGCAACGAAGCTCTTGTGTCCTCTATTCCCGTAACTGATCCTCAAGCGGCAGGAGAAGGAGTGCAAGAAGGAGAAAAACAAGGACAAGGACAAGGACAAGGACAAGGACAAGGACAAGGACAAGGTCGGGAACGAAACGAAAAAGAGACGAGCCCCGTCGCACCACCCACGCGTAGCCATGCCCTAGCGCAGGACAATGCCGACGAGATGGCTCTGCAAGAACCAGTACCACAACTCCAACCACAGTCACAACCACAGTCACAACCACAGTCACAACCACAGTCACAACCACAAGTCCAAGCCGCAGAGCCCAAGGCCTCCAGTCCAGAAGAAAAACCCCCGGCCTGGACGACAGACCAAGCCGCCGCGCAGACATGGCCCGTCCTCGACAACCTCACCAACCAGCAACTATGGGCCCTCATCCGCCGCTTCAACCGCCAGGTCTTCGCCGTCAGGGCCATTGACGAGACCGCTCGGCCCCTCACGACCATGGACATGAACATGGCGCCCGTGGACGACCTCTCGCCCGAGAGACTGCGCGCGCACATCGAGCGCCTCTACATGACGGTGTTTCTGGCCCTCTACGCCGCCTACAAGCACGTGGCGCGTCTTCGCTCCTGGCGCGAGAAGCGGCGGACGCTGCTGTTCCTGGTCGGCTACGCGGCGGCGTGGCAGGCGCGCGTGCTCATGGCGGCCGGGACGGTGTTTGTCATGGTCCTGACGGTGTGTCCGCCCGCGAGGGCGTGGTGTTTCCCGCGCGTGCCGCCATCGCTGGTCGACGCGGACACGGGAGGCGTCAAGAGTCCGCTGTCGGGGCAGTTGGCGTCGGATTCGGTCACGGGCGCGGCGGAGATGCATCCGGGGGAGGCGATCGAGCAGGAGGCTCATAACTTTATGAAGAGCATAACCGAGGTGCGTGCGACTTGATGTTTTACATCTGGGCGGTGTTTTACACCTGGGCGGGAAAAAAGAAATATGCCGCTGTCTTTGAATCTTTGGACAGTCTTCTTTCTTTTCTTTTCCCTTTTTCCATCCCCCCCCCTGAAGCCTTTGTATCTCATCTGACCCTCTGCCTCCCCTTAGCTGGTCATGACCATCGGCGCAGGCCAACACCCCCACGGCGACCCTCACGAGACGTACAAGGACGACGCGCTCAACCCGTCCTCGGTAGTCCAAGGCATCACAGACGCAAGAGACAAGACAGAGGGCCTGCCGACATCCAAGCAGAAGGAGGAAGAAGCAGACGGGACCAAGAGACCTATCTCCCACGCCGTGAAGCACTACCAGATCCTCCCCGTCATGCAACAGCTCCCCGAGCTCGTGGACACATGGGAGCGCTTCGAAAACGCGCTGAGCCCGACGACACCGCCCTTCCCCCGCCACCGCCACCGGCTCCTCCTCGCAGCGTGCCTGCTGCCCCTGCTGCTCCTGTCGTGCTGCGTGTCGTCGCGGACGATGCTGCATGCAGCGGGCCTCGTCAACGGGGCGGTGTTCTTCGGAAAACCCGCGATTCGGTTCGTGGGGGCATGGCTGGACAGCAATATCCCGGACTGGAAGCGCTATCTCGAGCTGCGACACACGATTCTGCGCGGCGTGCCGACGAACGCGCAGCTGACCGTGACCATCCTGCGCATGGGCGAGGCGAGAGGTCGTCCGGTGCCCCCTCCGCCGACGAAGGAGCAGCCGGGCAGTGCGGAGCGGCATGTCGACACGAGCGAGCTGGATCAGATTGGTGCGTATCATGTTTCCGAAAAAGGGGGGGGGGAGGGGACGCAGCGCGGCGCGCACGCAAGCATGGATAACACCCATGTGCACGTTTCGCGTGGCGGTATCGTGTACACCACTAACACGAGGCGATAAACAATAGGGTCACCGCACCAGGACATCCAAGAGGCCGTCGAGCCTGGGTCGGAGCCCGAGCCCCCGGCACAGCCCGAAAACCCAGACGCACAGGACGCGGAGAGCGGCAAATCCAAGACGGTCCGCCGCGCCGCCAACGCCATCAAGCGCACCACCAAGAGCGGCGTCAAGGTCCTGCTCAAGATCGACCAGGCGCGCGCCTGGCTCGGCCAGGAAGACGCCACGAGCCGGCTCGGAGTCCTCCAACAGGAGCCCGTCCAAGTCCAGGACGCGGGCCCGGTGCGTTTCCCGGCGCGGTACCGCGGCGAAAAGGGGTACGCCTACGTCGTCACCGCAGCCGCGAGCCCGGCTCTGCACTGGCGGCGCGTGGCCGGCGGGGGCGACACGGACGAGGAGAAGACGGGCTGGACCGTGCCGCTGTCTGACGTGGCCGAGATGCGCAAGATGGGCGGCCTGGGGTGGAAGAGCAAGGCTGTTGTGGGAGGCGTGCTGGGCTGGCAGGTGACGGATGGGTTGGTGATAACAATGCGCGACGGCACGGAGCGGCACTTGACGGCCGTGACGAGGCGCGATGAGCTGTTCAATCGGCTTCTGGCCATTGGGCCGCACAAATGGGACATGGTGTAGTTGCGCCGTCCGTCAACTCGCCGTGGTGAGTCGAGTGCGTCGGCACTGGACACTGGGCCGCTTTCGCGATATGCTCGTGGTGGCGCGTGTGCACATGCTCCGACTTATAACACGACGGCACTGCAGCGGCAGCTCATCAGATAAATAACATGTATGTTTGAAATGGCATAGTACAGATCCGGGCACCCCCGCCGCGTGAATGAATAAACACAATAAAATAAAATACAGTCTGCCATGTACAATCCTCTTTCCACCTCGCTGCTCTCTACTGCCGCCACTATCTACTCCTCCATCTCCTCGTCTTCCTGCGCCGCCGCCGCCTCGGCCTGCTTCCTCGCCTTGAACAGCGCAGCCCAGTCTTGCGCCTTGGCCATGACTCGCTCCTTGCCCTTGGGGTCCAGCTTCTCCTCCCAAGCAGTCCATCGGCGGAACCACTTCTCTGCCTGCTGAGGCTTCAGACCCTTGACGCGCGTGCGGCGCTCAAACACATCTCGCACGGCCGTGACATCTGCTTCCGCGCCCGCGCCGCCCGAGCTCGCTACCCCCATCTCCAGGTCGAGCAGCTGGCTCCACAGGTCGCCCTTCTTGGGGTACGCCGCTAGTAGCCCTTCGAACATGGTTCGTCCGCGTTCTGGCTCGCCGTTGGCCGATCGGAATTCGAGAGCCGCAAATCGGCTGACGATGTTTTGGTGGTGGTGTTTGTCCAGCTGTTGCATAGCCCGGGGCAGAAGAGCCCGCGCACGGGGAGGCTGGCCCATGGTGACGAAGAGGAAATGTGCGTAGTTTGTCCAGACATTGGGCATCTTGGCCCCAAACTTTTTCAGCATGCTTTCGAACAGTTCGTCGGCGAGCTAAAACATCTCAGGTCAGCCTAATTCTCCGCTTTCCTCCCGGAAAAAAAAAATAGAAAGATAAAAAAAAAGAATAAAGAACAAAGAAAAAACTCCTCGTGCGTGCGTCAAACGTACCTTGAGCTTTTCCGATTGAATGTAGATACTCGCCAACCGCTCATAGACTTCCTGCTCATCATTATACTGACAGGCTCTCCTAAATACCTCCTCAACGGTTGCCTTGGTTCCATAAGCAACTTCCAGATTCAGGTACGCGATCCAAACGTTGAGCTTCTCTGTTTCTTCCCGAATGTTGATGCTCTTGATGGCTCGCTCAGCAACCTCTCTCGCTTTCGGCAACTCGCTCACCTGCATCTGAAAGGCCATGTAGGCAATCCATAGTTCAGATGAATCGGGCTGCCCCAGCAAAAGTCGCTCATAGTCGCTTGATGTTTGAGGACCGTGGGCGTCTAGTTGAGCCGTGCGGTCGATCTCGATCTCGGCATTTCTTCCCTTCTTCTTCTTCGTCTTCTCCTTCTCCTTCTTTTTGTCGCCTTCGTCCTGATGTGCTTCCTTGTCCTCCGACTCGAGCCCTGCCTCATCAAACGGGTCGGCCGACCACGCGCTCTTTTTACCTAGACTCAAGCCACCCGACCTCTTTGTTGGGGCGTCCTCCATTTCCTCATCTTCGTCCTCGTCGTCGTCCTCATCTTCATTTTCGCTGTCGTCGCTGTCGTCGTTTTCGTCGTCGTCACTGTCATTGGCCAGAAGCTTCGCAAGCAGGGTTTTTTGCTCTTCATCCAAATCCTCATCATTCTCATCGTCCTCGTCCTCGTCCTCCACGTCCTCCTCCCCGTCACTATCACTATTGAGAGGCGCACCGGCACCGTCCGAGTCCGAGTCCGAGTCCATGGCGGTGTCTTCCTCAAACAGAGAAGGCTTGAGGCCAAAGCTGATTTTGCGCTCTGCCGCCTTCACGTCGAGCACGAAAGCCTTGACGGCATCGCCCTCCTTGTAGAGTTTGGTGGCATCCTTAACCGCTTGATCCGCCATTTGACTACGATGACAAAGGCCGCTGACGTTTGTAGAGTTGTCCACAACAATAAATGCTCCAAACTCTTCCACCTTTCGGACCTTGCCAGTGACAATCTGACCCTTCTTGATGTCACTGTAGTTAATGGGCGCCACAAAGTTCTCATCCACCGCAGACGACTTCAAGCTGAGCTCAATCTGCTTCACCGCAGGATCAACGGATAAGACGCGGCCCCTGACAAGCTGGTCAACTTGAAACTGATCTTTCCAATCCTTCAAGAACCTATCAGACAGATTGGAAATTTTCACCATGGCTGCAACATGCCCTCCTAGGAGAACAAACAAGCCCTTGTCGGATACGTTCTTCACAAAGCCGCGAATGACATCCCCCCCCGTGATCTGTGAGAGACTCGTAATCTCCTTGTCGACTACCGGAAGAGTGGAGCTCATTACACGAGACGGACGCATAGACAGCCTCAGTCGTTTGTTGCTGGCGTCCACCTCGACAATGGCAACTCGAACAATCTGGTTTTTTTGGAAGCCCAGCGTGTTGATATCGTCGTAGTTGTCGGTCATGTCAGGCAGGTGGACAGGTCCAGATACGATCTCACTGAGCTTGACCATGACTTGCCTTTCATTGACTTTGGTGATCTTGCCGGGTAGAACCATGTTTGGCTTCAATGACGTCCAATCAACACCAACAGAGTCGGCCGAAGAGCGTGCCGATAAGTCGAGGTGGCTCTTTTGAGCATCGACTGATGTGACTCTGACCTTGAGGGCTGATCCGATGGGGAAATTTGTCTCCAGATCATTGAGAAGGGATAAATCGTCCGAGGCCTCCATCACTGACACCCGGCCTCTAACATTCGGCGACAAGTTGACCCAGAGGTATTGTGATGTGACATTGTTGACATAAGCTATGTGGGAATCGCCGACCTTGAGCGATTCGAATGAGAGAGCAGTAAAAGAGGAAGAGGTGTCGCCGTTCTTCGTCTTCTCCTTGACATCGCTCGGCTTTGCTGTTAATTCCAGGACAGAATGGGTTGAACGGTGAGAGAAAGGCAAGAACTTGTGGTCCTTGGCGTTGTGCACACCAATAATCTTCACAGTGATCTCCTGCTTCTTGCAGAACTGCTCGAGGGGCTCCTTGGGATTCTTTATATCCTCCCACTTATCAAAGATTTGGGATACGTCCACTCGACCCTGGACCTGGCTATTCACAAGCTGAACGTTGAGCTGGGTGTCTTTGACGGATGTGATTTTTGCCGTAGTAACTGCGCCAGAGGCTAGCCCATCAGCGGGGGGGGCTGACTTTTCTTGAGGGTGCTTGGTGGGTGCGCCGCCATCAGAGGCCTCAGAGGAGGCGGCGGCGGCCGGGGCGACCATGATTCGGCGCAGGTCGTTGATCACTGAAATGATCTTGACCTCGATAGACTTGTACTTGTACATACCAAAGTCCGGCTCGGATTGGATGTCTGATGCTAGGCGATATTTCGGCAAGAGGGCATTCAGACGACCAGCAAACTCGACAAAAACGGCGGTTTGGGTGACGTTTCGCACAAATCCAGGCACAACTGCGCCTTCTTTGGCGTCTTCAAAGACTCTAGGCAACTTGCCTTCCTTGGCGGCCGTAACGAAGCTTGGCTTCTGGGTCAAGATGATGGCTCGTCGTTGCTCATCCTTGTCCAGGACCACTAGATCAGACAAAGTCTGACCTGCGTAGATGCGCTTCCAGGCGAACTGATTCTTTGACACCGACTGGTCGGTGAGATGTCCGGTTGGCAGGATCGCCTTCAGTTGGCCGTCGGCGAGTTCGACGAAAACTTGATCCTCGGTCTTCTGAGTGACTTTTGCGGTGACCAGGTCGCCCACAGTGAGACTTTTTAGGGCAGTCTGCTTGTCCAGGCCAAATGCTCCAGGATCTTTGCAGGACACGATGAGTCGGCGTTGTTCAGGATCGACGTCCAGAACGTGAAGACTGACAACCTGGCCGATGCGGAAATGCTCAGCAGGATCACGGATGTACGCCTCGCTCATCTCAGAGATGGGCAGGAAACCCCTGAGGGCGCCGTAGAACTGTACGTGAGCACCATTGGACTGCAGTTTGATGATGGTTCCAGGTGTTTGCACGCCCACAATGGCATCTTCGTAAGTCTTGATCACTGGTGCGTCTGAATTGACAAGTGTCTTTTTGAGCGTGAGCCGAATCTGCTTTTTTGACGGATCGCTGGACAGAACTCGTGCTTTGACCTTCATACCCTCTCGGAACTTCTTCTCGGGATGTTGCAGCTTGACGTCGGAAAAGTGACGCTCGGCAACGAAGCCAGTAATTCCTTCGGCGATTTTCAAGATCAGGCCGCTGACACCTTCCTCCTTGATGATCAGCTTCTCAATTTCGCACGTGACGACTGCGCCAATAGGGACATCTTCCAAGCGAATGTACTGCTGTTCGAGGATGCTCTTCTCAAAGGACAGATGGAACACGCCGTCCACTTCGCTGTAGCCGATGACGCGACCTCTGTGAACTGTATCTACCTGGTATGGTCCACTGGCGTCATAGAGGGCGTCGACCTTGCCATCCTTGACTCGTGAAATGTGAACAAAGCCAGAAAGGCCTGCTATACCGACATCGACAAAAAGACCGATTTCGGACTCGACATGCTTGATGGTGCACTTTTCGACTAATGATGAAATAGGCAGCACTTCGGTCGGAAGTTTCTTGCTTTCCTTGGCCGGGTGTTTCCGCGAAAGCGATGTGATATGGGAGAGCAAGGAGATGCCCAGTTTGGGCTCCCTAGCGGCAGGGAAATTGCAAATGACCCTTGCCTTTATTCTGGAGCCAACCTTGTAGGTAGACTCTAGATCAATGTTGTCGGGACCTACTCCTGAGTGAACCAAGTCGGCGGTGACGTCGAGGTGGCCAAGAACCTTGCCTGCGAGGCCACGTCTGTCCGTGTGAGTAACTATCACGCTGACTGTAGTGCCCGGCAGGAAGGTGTTGATCGTGGTGGCGTCTTTGGGAACATTGTTGGCGTTGCCGAGTTTCTTCTGCAGCAATGAAAGCTGTGCCACATTGCCGTTGGAGCCTTTGCTGGTAACATGACAGAGGAACACAGCACCTTCCTGAAGGCTAGCTTGATCAAGCGCCGAATCGATTTCAGCATTTGGTAGGAAGGCTCGAAGATCAGGGATTCCAAGATCCATAACACAGCCACGATCCTCAACGCTGATGACGGATGCCATGACGGTGGAATTTGCGACGACATCGTCCTTGGTCAGCCCTGAGTTGGTCTCGGACGGTCTGAGAGAGAGCTCAATTTTTCGCCTGTGTCTGCCGACAACTGACTCGTCCATGGTAGAAACGACGTATGCTCGCACGTACTGGCCAATGGAAAATATGGTCTTGAGGTCGACATCACTTTCGTCATTCTTGTCGTCATGTTCCTCGTCGTCGTCGTCGTCTTGCTGCGCGACATCTTCTTGCAGTCGATTGGTCAATTGCTCGGAGACGGCGACTATTGTCACATGGCCAGTAAGATTGTTGGGAAGCGCGATTTCCAGATCCAGATTATTGATTTTGGTGACTTGACCGAGGACGAGGGAGCCTTTGACAAGTTTCTGCGGGACCACGTTAGCTGTGTCGAAGAGGGGATTCTTTTTTGTTCTTTTTTTCCTGTCCCCTTACCTTGAAGCTTAGACTGTCGACTTTGATAGAGTCCTCTGTGTCTTTCTTTTCGTTCCCCTTTTTGTCCCCCTTTGTGGTAGTCTTCCTTTTCTTCTGCTGTGGCGGCTTCTTCTGTGACTTGCTATTGGTAGTTTCAAACTCATCTTCGCGACGTGCGTCGGCCTTGGCTTCCAACTGAATTTGTCTTTGTTCCAAAGGGGTGAGAACACTTCCGCCGCCTCGAGGAAAGATTGGCTGTTCGTCTTTTAACAAGGAGACGACAGGAGCTTGGAGTCGGGCATTGCTTGTATCGGCAGTCTTGTTGGACTGCTTGCCCACCACCTTGGTGGGTTTTTTAGCGGCAGGACTGTCTGATTTCGATGGTCGACTTTCTTTGGAGCTTCTGGCAGATTTTGGAGGAGGCTGGTCTCCGGGCGCACCCTTGCGCTTGAGGTTGCTCATGGTAAGGGAATAGCGGCAAGAATTGAGATGCCAGCCTTGATGTCGGAAACACGCAGAACCATCAAGCAAGACGCTCCTTGGAGGATTTTTTTTTTTTTTTGGGTTGCCAGATGCCGATAAGAGAGCGATAAGCCTGGGGCAGTGAATCAGTGTGGCGGGTAACTTCGCACCTGTGGCGCAGGTCGGGGGGGGGGGCCTCAGTAGTATCCACCGCCGTTGCGTGCCAGTGACAGTCGCCGTACTTCATGCATGCATGCGCCGTCTGGTCTGGTCCAGTCGACGTCGACGTCGAGTTTGGCTTTATACTCAAACAACATTGAGACACCCGCAGCCACCAGCCAGTCCCGGGCCTTGTTTCCAGCAGAAGCTGTGAAGCAGAAAATGCTCCAGCGAAAGAAGCAGCGCTCCAAGCCGGGCGAGGCGGCGACGGACGCGAAGAGCCGACCGCTCCAAGATCCCGACCCGACCACGGGCACGGCGCACACGCACACGGATTCATGTTCGCACGCAAGCGTCGCGGCCGCTACGTCACAGGCGTTGCAGGCGTTGCAGGAGGCATCACACATGCAGCGGCCGGCTGCAGCGCATGCATGCCCCAGGCCTGGGCGTGAGCGCGGGGGGCCCAGGCCGCCGTCCGCGCTG
>SRPZ01000167.1:0-65785 GCA_018360255.1 Claviceps maximensis
GGGGGGGGGGGGGGGGGGGGGGGAGATACGTAAAGACATCAAAAACTGAAAAGGGGAGATGCCGGGTTGATTTGGGCCAACAAGAAAAAAAAATGGACGTCTTGACTCACGAACAAACCAGCCTTCTTCTTCCTCTCGCCGAGTTGGAGCCGGCAGAGGAGCACCAGGCCCAGTTTCTGAAGTGGGGAGCCGCACATAACTACGGTCTTGGAATGGGTTCAAGTTTCTGATAGAGGCCATGACACCCGACTCTGGAGCTGTGCTGACAGGTTCGTCCTGACTTCTACTCCAGCCCAACGAGCTTAGGGAGTCGCGGAAGGAAGCCGAAGCCATGACGAGTGACGGGCGGTATATTTATTTGAAAGAAGAAAAATCACAAAAGAAGAAACAAAATGTCAAGATTCTCAAATCAACTGGCTATTCAGCAGGCAGTGGGTGACGACGACACGCCCAGCTTCGGTAGTGGAGGCTCGAGGTCGGCGTCTTGTCAGAAGGTCGTCGTTGGCATTCGCGCGACAGGCATAGGCAGACAACCAGATAAGTAAGGGTTGCGTGAGAGTTGCTGATGTTGATCGGCCGGCCGGGAGGGATGCTTCAAAGCCAAGTGACGAGGAGGCTTCCCAGACAGAATGCGTGTGCGTGAGGGTGCACGAGTGCACTGCGCTGCTGTAACCGTGAGCTATGGTCAGTCGTTTTCTACCAAGGTGTGAAAGATTGTGGTGGTGTGTTGAAGATGCCTTGCCACAGCAAACAAACAAACGAAAAACCATTCTTTCAAAGACAAGAAGAGGGTGGGTATGATATGTTAGTGCAGTGCGTATGGACGCGTCCAAAGGCATTGATGATGATGATGAAGATGATGATGGCCAGAGCACGGAAGCCTACCGGGCACGCGGCTTGAGATTGGCCACACCAAGAGGGACCAAGAGACGAAGAGGCGTCGTCAGGTCGGTCAAAGGCTGGATCGCGGCCGGCAGTGTGCAAGCGTTGCCAAGCAAGACCGCGCGTACCGCTCACAAACGACGGAGCCCTCAACAGGACAAGATAAAGGGACCGATGGTGAGGGGGGAGGGGTGTGGGGAAAAGGTCACGTCGAGACAATGGGATGCAAGATAGGAATCTGGCAGACCAAAAGGGCAAAAGACGATAGCGGGCGCGCTGTGTAGATGGAGGAAAAAGAAACAGAAGAAGCCGGATGAGATGTGCAAGATGTCAGGTTCCAGATGCCGCTGGCTAGAAATCGGTGTCGGGACGTGGAGTTGCGTCGTCTGGCATCCCTTGGAACTTGGAACGGGTGGGGGGGGGGGGGGGGGGTGATTGAGCACTTGAGTCCAACCGTGGGTGGCTCGTGGGTGGCTTGTGGGAGGCCGCGAGGCGGGAGGACACCCTTGACTGGCTGCTTAGCTTCAGTGCTGCGCTTGCACCGTTCTCGATGGTGGCTTGAAGGCGCTTTCATGTTAAGCTGGTCTATAGGTCGAAGCTGTGCAGCGCGGCTGCCGGACTTAATAAGGTCAGAGGGGGTCGAAGCGGGCCCCCACTGCGGGCAGGAGCCGCCCGCCTCTGGGTTGGGATCCCTCTTTCCCCTTTCCTGTTTCCCCCTTTCCGTCCGGTTGGATAGGTTGGTTCGTTAGATTCGCTGGCTTCGATGGAATCACCTCGGCTTGTGTTTAGAAGACAGACGTACTAGATACTCTCCAACCCTATTCACCACCCCGATCTCGCGCCCTGTCTCTTGATTATTGCCCTGAAACACCGTCTGAACCAGTGATGACGTAGAGAAGAGGGACTGAGGCAAGATGAGAAGCACCGCTGACTGGTCTAGATAGGTATCTAGACCAGTCTGAGGAAGAAATCCATGGCCACATGCAGTTTGTGGGCTGCAACCACCCAGGAAGGACATATACTGGTGGTAGGTCGCCAGAATCGCCATGCATCTTAGACTCTGGTGGGAATATCCATACTTGAATTCCTGGTACTTACCTTACCTACTGACATATGATATGTAGGTACCTAGGTACGTACAATGCAGACTACGTAATAGTACATATAGAAAAGCATGTGTGCGTCAACGGCGTTCAATCACGGCCTTGACATCTGTTACGATCCTCCAATGTTCATCATCCTTGCTGCCATGCCCGCTTTCCACTCAGGATGTGGATGGGAATGCTCTAGCCACACGGATGATGGACAAGGAGCATGGGTCGGCGGCAGATGGAGGTTGGGCCGAGTCTCTTTTCACTCGGCACGGGAATCTTGCATTCGGAGAAAAAAAACCAAGATCAGACATGATTCAAGTGAACTGGAAGAAGAGCCAAGAAATATTTCCGATAAGCAGCGCATCCAACACAGCACTGCTTCAGCTGTTTTTTGCGACGACGGGATATTTCTTTTTGTTTTCTGATCAGAGACAGAAACAAAAAAGGCAAAAAGAAGGCAATTTTTCAACACTCTCTCGTGCATTTCATTCATTCATTGTACCAGACGGGAAAACTTCCGCAAAAAAAAAAAAAATTACGCAACCCACGCATCTGCAGGCATATGTACACATATAATGTGGATGCACACGTAAGTGCATGTACCGTGGGACCGTTACCAAAGAGCTTGAGAAGCCATTAGTTAGCAAATGCACGATGACACCCATGTGTTGCTTTTTGCACATATTGCCAAGGCATATTGCCAAGGCATGGATCGGCTGGAACCCCCCCCCCCCCCCCCTCCTCCTCTCCTTCTTCAACGCAGCTCATTCATGAGACTCGACGACGGGTACGCAGGAACAGAGGGCACCAAGAAACGGCACAGGTCACGAAGAAGATGGCGAGTGATGGAAATGCCCATGATTTCATTATCAACGCACGGGGAACGATTTCATGATTTCAGATGGAAGGCTGACCCTCTCGCTGCTGCTCTGTCGCGGTGCCTTACATGATCGCGTGGACCAAGTCCGGTAAAGGATGGTCTCAAGACTATAGTCCTTTGCCGCATGACCGAGAGCAAAGACTCGGACCGCATGATGTAACTCGAGGATAATGGCCTTATGCAGCGTCAAGGTTGTGGCTTTTGGTGTCTTAGAGGTCTGGAGTCACGCTCAAGCTGTCCCCGCCCTCGTCCTTCCTTGGCCTTCGTTTGCTTTGCTCTGCTCTGCTCTGCTTTCCTTTTCCTATTCCGTATCCGGTCGTTTGATCTTTTGTTTTTGGCCGTTCCCCAGCAGGTTTCTACAGAGATGGCATGATCCAAGCGTATTGCGCAGTGGCAAGAGTTGTGTGTGGCCAATGTGGTTCAAACTCGACAGCGGTGTGCTCGAGAGTCGCATCGCATTCCAAGAGTCGTCTGGGACCCTGCCGGGGTGTCGAGGTCTGGACGATGAAGAGTGTGTGGCGTGTGGCGTGTGGTGTGTGGAACTGGGACGGTCCATCTTGCACTGCCGAATGGGGAAGAAGGGCGTTGTTGATACTTGATATTTGATAATCGACATAACGACTTGCATCTTTTGCGGCCGTCAACGTAATGCGCAAAGCGCCTTGGAAAGCCACCACGCAATCATCGCCGCCTGGTGGGATGCGAACCAGCTAAGTCAGACGACCAATGGGCGGTACGAACCTCGTACCCGTGCCGAAGTGCCCACTCTACCGTGGGCGGATTGTCGCAGAAGAAAGAAAGGAAGGAAGAAAAAAAAAAGAAGTAGAATCAGAAAACTAAGGCAAAACAAAGAGGCTGCTGTATTTTTAGTCTAGCCCAAGAGGGTGGGTGTCGTTGAGAATGGGATGGGTTGCATGGGATGGGAGGTGATGGAGTCGATGTAGTCGATGACTTGATAGGCGCGAGTCGGTGTGCGGCGCCGCAGTGTGCATAGGGCAGACGGAGAGATGGCAAGACAAAAAGAAAAAGAAGACTTCCCCATGATCTCTCGGGAACGTCATGGCTATAAAGAAGGTCAACCCCCGGGCATGGACGTCTAATCCATGTTGCTGTCCTTGTTGACCATTGTCTCCGTCTTATTCTCCGTCGTTTGTGCTCCCTGAGTCCCTGCTTTGAAGTCATCGCCAGACCAGCAACGGTTGAACCAAACAACCTGCAGGACTGATGTTATTCTTTTCTTTTTCAATTTTATTACAACTGTACCCCATACGAGCCTCATCCTGCGCCATCACCGGAATACTAGCAGCACATTGTTGTGTCTCTGACTGAGCAGCGTTGTCGTGTCTTGGACTTGCCGATCCGATCCGTTGCGTTGCATGACCTTGCCTTGATTGCCTCGGCTCATCGATCTGTTTTTTTTTTCTCCTTGTACCTTCTCAGCCCCAACTTACAAGGACGCCAAAAGAGGTCTACTACCGTGGCGCTACATCTGGCCTCTTCGCTGCATCTGGGCCTTTCTCTTTTCTTTTCCCTCTGTTCCCCCCCCCTCTAGATCGCACGCTAAACTGGCCAAAAACCCGGTTGGTCCACCTTCCGCCTCTCGCAAGCACAAGCCGGAGACACACCCAAAAGGGCGCGGGAAAGCAACAAGAGAGGAGAAAGAAAAGAGGGTGCAGTTTGTGTGTCACCAACTACTTGCATATCTGCATCTTTCAAAGGGGATTTTTTTTATTTTCTGGGTTGCAACCCGCCAGCTCGTGACTGGACTACCAGTGGACAAACAGGCCTGACATTGAACAGGAGGGGAAAAAATAACGCCCACTGTGTGACGATTTTGACGTTGGCTTTTTCGGAATCTTGCCTTGGCCGTTGCCTTTGTCTCGGGAAAAAAAAAAGACAGGCAAAATCTCACTGGCCTCGTGTGGATGCGGACCTAAAGCCAAGGTCTCTTTCTGATTATCCTGAAGACTTGGACCGACGGACGCAGCTCATTGGGGAAAAAAGAAAAGAAAAATAATAAGAACCCACGTTGGAAGGTTGGAACCCGCCTTGACTGGCCTGACCCCGAGGTATGTCGCGACGGAAAGTTGGAGAGGCATTCCCACCTGCTCGGTGGACCTCGGCAGCCAATCATCTTTTGCCCCGCCCCCTCCGCTCTCCCCCACTCCGCCGCCCCCCACCTCCTTCCCCTTGTCCCCAAATCCTTTCTCCCCAGAAATGCTCCCCTCTTCACCTGAGTCATCTCCCCCGCGGTCCTTCCTTCCTCCCTTCATGCTTCGCTTCGCTGCCCACTACCCCCCCCCCCCCCCCTCCTCCCCCAAGTCTGTCTGGTCTGGTGGTGCTTCCAGTCTTATGAAAGGCGCCGCAACTGACCTGGCCGCAGTGGACAACCAGTGAGTGAGTGACCTGCTCAGCTGTCACCGAGCCCTACACCAAGTGCTCATCGCTGGTGCTGCCTTTGAGTTGCAGACCTCTCATCAATCTCATCAAGTATACAGTACCTAGATGCCTGGTACTCGGCGCATCTGAGCCCCGCCGTCACCAACATTGAAAGCATTGTTTCGGGAACCAGGTAGGTAGGTACTTGCACACAGCTTGCATGCATGCATGCATGCATGCATGCATGATGCAGGCCACATTGAAAGTGACAGCCCGCCCACCACGGTTATGATTTTCCTGTTTCCTCGCCCCAGACGCTATGCATAATCTCCAGGCGCTTCCTCCGCCTCTGGAACCGCACCGTTCGATCCGCGCAGGTCCGTCTGGCGCTCCAGTCATTCATGCCGGGCCTCCGAGGGAGCCTTAGTCTTGGTCCTGGCTGGACTCTGCAGACCCCGTCTCGCTCTCGCCGCGCTCTCGCCGCGCTATTTTGTTTTTCTTCTTGCTCGCGCGCTCTTCGCCTTTGCCTTGTCTTGATGACTCTTACCTCCCGACACAAATTAGCCCGCTAACCGGCATCCTTGGCACAGTTTCAAATCGACCCAAGATCCCCCCCCCCCTCCCCGCCCTTTTCCCCAATTCTCAAGTCTCCATTCCGCGTCCCCGCGCTCCGTCGACGACTATCCAGGTCGTCAGCCTGCCTCCTGCACGCCGCCTGCCCGTCACCGCCCAGCCAGCTCAGCCTTTGGTGTCCCACCGACTAAAACCCAAGTACCCCAGGACTCGGGTACCGCAGCAACATTAGAGACGAATAAGCAGAAAAAAGCAAAAAGCAAAGAAAAAAAGAAAGAAAAAAAGAAAGAGAGAGAGAAAGAAAAAAAAAAAAAAGCAACGTGGAAAAGACGACATCTCTCTGCAGAAGTGCTTGGTCCACCACCACCCTACCTTTCCTTTCAGCCATTCACGGCCCCAAAAAGCAAACAAATACCTGGCGACAAATTCCGTCAACGTCGCATTCCCCTTCCTGCGACAAATCCCTTGATTCGTGCCCTCCGCGGCCCTCGTTCCATTGTATCGACACGCTTCTCGTCTAGATGGCCTTGGGATAACATCTACTTCCTTTTTGTCTTTGTTTTCCCCCGGACATCCAACATCCTACAATCAGTGAGTCTCCGCCTCTGCTTCTGCCATTGTCTTCTGCTTTGTGGTGCGAGCTGGCCAATCCATCACCCCCCCTTCCCTCATGGCCAATTCATCGTCGTCTCGCCACCTCGGGAGACATGATGTTGAGCTTTTTTACCTTTTTTTTTTCAACTTGGCTCTTCCCACTTTGTCTTCGTCTTCCATTTCTTTTCCTTTCTCCTGAACATTTGCCTTGTTTCTGCCGCACTGCTTTCAAAGACACGGGCTGACCAATTTTTCTTTTCTTTTTCTTCTTCTTTGTTTTCTTCTACCCAATAGTATACGATTTACACACATAACATTACTGCATAGAGAACAAAGTCATCCCTGGCGCCATTAGCGATCGCACGCAATCGGGTCGCTCGCTACCTCCCTTCCTTCTTGGCGTACACGAAACCAACTACTTCTGACGGTGCCGTCAACTCCTCCTTCACAAACCGCAAAACTGGCATCTCTAACCTCAGCGGAGCTTCAGAAGCTCAACCTGTACACAATGGCACAGCACGGTTTTGGCCATTACGCTACCGGCCCCAACGCGGGCAACATCGATCCGAATGACTTGGCCATGACGGGTGACTTCTCCCCTCCATATGCCAACGCAAACAACTTCAACTCCTCCTCCAGCAACGCTGCGAATGGATACTCTAGCGGCAATGCCGTTTTTGGAGACGATGAACTGCTAGACGGTCTGGCATCACCCTCGGATGGCCAGTCGGGCTTTCACGGTCATGGTCAAGACTATGGCATGAACATGGGCGGCTTCAACCAGGGCATTTTTCAGTCTTCACACCGAGCGTCAGGCTTACATATTGATCCTCCTCATATTAATGGCTACTCCCAAACTCCTGATGGTGATCCTATCCAGAGCCCCTACGCCGCCGGCTTTGCCGCTCAATTTCGTCAGATGCAGAATAATCACTCCCTTGGCGGCTCATTGCAATCGCCCCTGTCGTACTCTGGTTCTCCCCTGACTGCAGGAGACATGGGCAATGATGCTGGAACTGACCCCAATTATCTCAAAGCCAGATCGCGCATGTCTCACCAGATGCAGCGCAAGGCGTCGGCCTCCAACAATCGCAGCCCAATGACGCCCAAGACCAATAGCATTCACGGCATCCCCATCAGCACGGGCCAGGACTCTCCCGGCTTTGGACCGCAAGCCATGCGACCATCGGGCAGCCATGAGAAGTCGCCATCCAGTGGCCAGTGGGGAAATACTCCGGCGGGCGGAAGCATCCCGACCTCTTACAACTCTGGCTTCTCTTCGCCCATGCAGCAGGGCATGGTGCCCATCAATGAAGTCATGCTCAAGGGTGGTACTTCCATGCCCACCAAGCTGGGCGTAGCACCTGGTGCTGTTTCCTCTCAGGAAATGAAGCGTAAGCGACGGCGCGAGTCGCACAATCTTGTGGAACGCCGCCGTCGTGACAACATCAACGAGAGAATTCAAGACCTCAGCAAGCTGGTACCTGGTCATCGTTTGGAGGACGAAAAGGTGCGCAAGCTGATACAAAACGGCACGCCCATATCCCCGACACTGACTGGCATGTCGAACCCTTCCCAGGCCACGTCTGGCCTGGCCGGACCTGGCGCCCGGCGAGCCGCCGGTGGCAATGCCGGAAACATCACCACCGGCCTGCCCATCGAAGACAAGGATAAGGGTCCCAACAAGGGCGACATCCTCAACGGTGCCGTGAGCTGGACCCGCGATCTGATGTGGATGCTTCACCTCAAGCTTCAACAGCAAGAGGAGTTGATGAATACCATTGCCGAGCTCGGAGGCCACTTCCCCTTTGAGCTCACAGACGACGAGCGACGTATGCAGACGGAACTCATGGAGGCCATCTCTCGATGCGATTCAGGAAGCTTTTCCTACTCACGGACTGCCGGCTCAGGTCTTCGTGTACCTACTCATACAGATTATCGCGGCGACCCGGTGAATAGTCTAGCCGCCAACCTCGATGCCATTGGCCTAACGCCGGACGAGAACGGCAGCAGCAATGCCGGCATGTCGGGAGATATGAACGACAATGCGCATTTCTGGAATGACCCTGATGATGATGGCAGCGGCCATGCCTCTCTACAATTCAAGGAAGAGGACGAGTATGACATGGATCTAAATTAAATTGTCGTACGCGTTTCATTTCTCCACCGCACCGCACAGCACAGCTCGCATGCATGCATACGCATCCACCTATATATTGGCGTTGGTATTCAGCTCAAGTGTCTTTTTTGTTTCCAGTTTTCTTTTTTTGTTCGTAGCTGTTTTGCATCGAGTTTGAATTAGGTGTTGGGCGATGACGACTATAGAAGAGGTTCTATATTGACACCACCGGTTGGCAGGCCTGACCTAGTCGACTTTTGCTTCATGTCCAAGTTGCAACAATGTTCCTTTTAGAATCCGTTTCAGGTTGGGTGACGACAAACATTGTCACAGAGTTTGTTTTGTTTCATTACATGATGTGGACGGAGAGACCTGGCCATGCTTTGCTGGATGTATTACTTTAATCAAGGTGTTCCTTTTACTTTTTCAAGCACCCTTTGTTTTTTTTCTGTTTCAATCCCTGTTATTCTTTATCTCTTGCGATCTGTCATTGAGACGTCTTTTTCTTTTTCTTTTTCTTCTAGTGTTGTTTTTCATCTGCAGGGAACCTCTTTCTCCCACATACAATTGTTTTGCTATTGCGATACCTCGGCTGGCTCTTGGAAGTGTTACAAGGGCCTTTGCCTCGTTGATTTCATCAGCCTGGGTTCCCTTATCCCAGGGGTTTCTAAATTTTCTTTGCTTCTTTTGTTTTTTTTCAGTTCCACCGTGCTTTTTGCCCTGCGAATTTTACCATATAATCTCTTTGCCAATGGATTTCTTCTTTTTTTTGCTCCCCCTTTGAGGGACATTTCCTCAACTTTTGTTCTTTGTTTTGACTTTTTCTTCCCATCATGGCATTTAATATGGGAGGGCATGAAATTGCACGTGGACATGATGGGATGCTCGGACGGACGGACGAACTAGTCCCGCTTGGCTCTGATATAGTGATACCCTGCCATGAAACATGAGGTCTGTGGTCTATCCGGCGGGATATACTCTTCTGGGACAACTGAGGCCAAGTGTCTTTTATTTTTTCATTATCAAATTTCAATGGAAAGCTACTATAAACTGCAGGTGCAGTCGCAGACGTCTTTTTTTATTCCGTTTGGTCGTATCAGTCCTGATTGTTCCGCATTGACTTGAGTTTCCCAGCCGTCTCTGCATGACCCAGCTCCGCCTGGCTTCTTCACGGCGTGGCTCATCGACATGCGCCGGCGTACGACTGTGTGCGTCCTTTATTTATTATCCAATACCTGTGGTGGTCCTGCCTGTGATTATCATGGATCATGGTTCGCTTAATAAGATGTGGCGTTGCAAGATGTTAGGACATGAGGCTTTATAAGATTTTAGGAGATGAGGTTTCCTGCTATTATGTGAAATGTTTTTAGGAGATAGTCTTTATTCTTAAGAGAATAGGCTTTGTTCTTTGAATGTGGTTTATAATATCGTTTTTAGGAGATAATCTTGTTAAGAGATGTTATGTGGAATGTTTTTAGGAGATAATAGTCTTCGTTATAGGAGATATAGAGTTGCACAATATTATTCTCTACGAGATGTAGCACACATCATTTCAGGAGATAAAGGCTTCGTTCTTAAGGGGGGAGTGTAAATGTTTTCAAGATACACTGGGGTGAATCAAAACATTCATTTAAACGTGACCTGTGGCGAGGGTGAATAGAGACTCCATTCAGAAATGAGTCATCTTGTAGTGCACTCATGATTCGCAGTACTATGATCGGGTCAAGTGAAAATGCCATTCAGAGATGAACTATTCAAGCAAAAATCCCATCCATGGCAGCACCAAGAACAAGGAGGGAGAGAGAGGGAGAAACAGTCACAACATCCATGGCAGGCGGCGCTTCATCACCAATGTCTCGTACACAACAAATACTCACTCATGCAGGTTAACAACATCCACACCTCCTTTCTCTTCCGATCCTCCTGCAAAGCAATCCTCTCGAGCGCATGACTCCCGTCAAAGTACCGCCCCATGGCGTGCCAGGCTGCGCGGACCTTGTCGTCGTGGAACCGCCGCGCAATGGCGGAGAGGTAGCGCGATTCGCGGCCCGTCGTGCGTTTCGCGTCCATGATGATGTGCGGCGTCAGGCCGGCAAGATGGGGACTGTCGTTGAGGGATGGGTGCGGAGTGGCGAGCGGAGGTGTTTTGCGGGCGTGGGCGGTGGCCTTGTTTGCTGCGTCGCGCGAGGCTTTGAGTGCAATGCGCTCGAGCCGGGCTTGTTCGGCTGCTTGTTCGGCTGCGCTGGGCACTTGCGATGGTTCGGGTTGTTGTGGCTGTGGTTGTGCTTTTGGTCTTGGTGGAGGCGCGAGCGTCTTGGGACTAAGAGGTTCGGCTGTGGCGGTCGATGAGGGGGATTGAGGAGACGATGGGGTGGGGGGAGGTTGGGTGGGCTTTGACGATGATGACGGAGTTGGATCTGGAGTTGAAGTCATTTGGGGAACAGCAGTCGTACTTGACATATTTCTAGCTGCCGCCGTCGTTTGCGATGACAACATTGACGCATCTTGGCGTGAAAACGTCTGTCTAGCAAAAAAGGGCGATATTCCCGACGACGACGACGAGAACAACCCCATTTGGCTATCATCATGCTCTTTGTTTCGCGCTTCTTCCGCCGCCGCAGCTAGTTCCTCCGCCTCCATCTCGTAGGCCACTTCGTACAGAATCTCGGGCCAGACGACCACGTACGCGAATGTGCAGAGCTGAGTGACCCAGCCACCGCGCAGCAGCCAGGCCAGCATGCGAAGGTACAACGGCCGATGGGGCTTGCTGGGACAAAAACTCTTGAAGGGCCGAGGCGCATAGGACAGCTCCGAGAGGAAATTCGGCAGGGGGGGCGCCAGCGGGAAGGCCTGCTGCCACTCCATGGCGTCCTGGGGCAGGCGGGCGAGATGGCAGTTGGGCGAGACAACGTAGACGTCTCGGGCGTGCAGGGGCGGGACGGCAATCGCTCGACGCCAGAAGATGAAGTGCTGGGCGTATTTGCGGACCTGGCTGGACGTGAACAAGTTGCTCTGACAGAGCTGGTAAAGGGACATGGTTGGCTTGGCGAGCCTGGCGAACTCCATCATGGACACGGTGGTGAGATCCCGGTCAGCTTGGAGCTCCGCTATAATCTTCTTCTCGTCCTCGAGGAGGAGGAGCGCAAAGTTCTTGTGGAGAAAGTCTGGGTTCTCCATCTGCTCGTTGCTGAGAAACGAGTTGGATGTTGTGAGCCACAAGCCCTGCTGGCTATTGTCGTGCTCGCTGGGGATGTCGGCGACGAAAAAGGGCGCCGGGATCTGAACAGAGGGTGTCAGAACGCCGGAAAGCGTGTCGAGATGAAGAGTGGCGATTTTGTTACGCGAGATGGCTTCATATATGTCATGTAGTGAGGCTGCCAGGGAGAATGTCTGAATGAGCTCTTTCCAGAGTACAGCCATGTTTTTCCCTAGGAGACGGTGAACATAAGTGGATGAGCAACGATTCCGACCGCGACATAAATTCTTGGGGAAACACGGGCGAACAATTGAACGATTCTCGCGGGGGTATAAAAGTTTGATACAGAATAGTCCGTGGACAACATGCGTGACTGCTCGAGGCAAGGTATTCCAGAATGACTTACTCTCTTCTCGAGCCCTATCCTTGGCGAGCAATATCCGCTTTGACTCCTTCCATACAAAGTCGCAATGATGCTGGCTGTATTTGTACGCCTTGTTCACCTTTTTCACCACGTTGTGGTACAGCGCGTCCACGAGCTCCTTGCCCTCCCGCCTCTTGGGGTTGAGGATGAAGACAAGGTTGAACATGGTCATGGAGCTGCGCTTCTCCTCATCGGCATCGTCCTTCTTTCCATCCTTGTCCTTAGCGACGGCGGCGGCGGCGGCATCGGTTGAGGAGTTGGCAGCAGACGGCGCGGATGGCTCCGTCTCATGCGGCGCGAGCTGGTCTTCGGAATGCCGCGGGGTTTTGCTGGCGTGGCTAGCCTTGCTGGCCTTGCTGACCCTGCTGGCCCTACTGGCCTTTTTGCTTCGCTTCCATTTCCCATTCTCGGGGACGTGGATCGGGTAGGAGACGCAGTGTATTGGGTCCAGGGACAGCTGGAAGAGCTTCTTGTGATAAGACCGAGCTGGTGTGAGAATGCTGGCCAGATCCCGCGTGGGGAATCCCGCAACTCGCTCCCACGGCACTGCGAGAGAGCCCGTTTCGGCCATAAGACGGTCATCACGGTGGTGGTAAAGGTTGTGGAGAGGGTAGTGATGGTGTTGGTGATGATGATGATGACGCTTGCTGCTGGAGCTGCCGCCCCAGACAGCCGGGTCCCTGTTCAGAGGCTGGCCGAGCCGCTCAAGCAGGATATCTTCTTCGGCACCGTTCGAATGGAGGAGACGCGCTGGCTGGTTCGTGACGGGCTTCACGTCGGGCGGGTAGTGGAAGACAAAAGCCGGTCCATCCCGCGACCGGTTGATGACGAGGGCGACACCCAGAAAGTTCTCGCTGTTGATGGAGGACATTTCCGAGACGGCGTTTTGGTGTCTTTCGGACGGTGACCGGCTAATGTCTCGAGTCTGTCTGTCTGTCTGTCTGTCTGGACTCTGGGCTCTGGCCTGGACAAATCGCTCGCTCCCTTCAGGGCCTGGCCGTCCAGTATCCGTGCTTCATGACCAAGACGCTCCCGAAAGATGCCTGCCTGGCTAAGTAAGGTACGGCACAAAGATTGCAATGGACGAGTTGGCAGACCGGACAGGCTCGACTCGAGGCCTCCTGATGTCAGCGATGACTTGTGAGCTCAAGCTCAAGGCTCAAGCTGACTCCGGGCCCCACTTGCCCCACTGCTCCAGAGTCCAGTGACGGAGATTTGAGCAGCCCGTGCAATTTTGTATCACATGACCGCGAGAAAAAAAAAAAAAAAAAAAAAAAAAACCTAGCTAGTACTTCGCAATGGAAATGCAATGATGGATGGTTTTTGGTGACAAAAAAAAGTTTCATTTTCAATTGTTTATCTGCTCGTCTGTTTATCTATCTGCGCAGCTGCCTGTCCCGGGATTCGCACCCCCCTCCCCGACAAAGCCCGTCACGTGCTCATTGGCCATTTTTCAAGGGGCCATTGATCGCCAACTCTGAAGCCTTCGGGGAAAGGATCATTCGGATCCAACACAATGTCCTTGAAACTCGTGATCCATGCCCGCCCCGAGATGTTCGGAACAATGGCATCGTAAGGACCAACCCTGGTCGTCCGCTGGATGCGACCAACAAACTCGGTCCCGACCACACTCCGATGCCTAAACTCCTCTCCAACATCCAACAGCCCGCGAGCGTGCAAGATGGCCATTCTGGCTGACGTGCCTGTACCGCAGGGACTTCGGTCACATCGGCCGGGCGGGATGATGACTGTGCTTTTGCCCGTCAGACAACCTGCTTCTCGCGAGACCGGTTCCGTTATGGACACGGTGCACACGCCTGCCATTTTCGCGTTGTCGGGATGCGTGGGCTTGATCTGGCTCTGGATGGCTTTGGTCACTTGTATGCCAAGCTCGATGAGCTGCGGGCACGCCTCGTTCGAAATACGGAGACCCAGGGATTCGGCACTTATGAAGCCATACCACATCCCTCCCCAGGCAATGTCCACCGAGACAGTTCCGATTCCCGGCACAGCTACTGGCAGGTCCAGCTCGGCCACGAACGCCGGGACGTTGTCAAAGGACACCGACTTGCACTTGCCCGCCATGCACTGCGCCGTCACAGCAATGAGACCGGCTGCCGTGTCGAGAATTAACTTGGTTTCAGGTTCCTCCATCTGCAGTATTCCGGTTTCTAGCAGAACAGTTGTCGCACATATAGCGTTGGATCCGGACATATATGGATAGGTTTCGTTAGCCATCATGAGTACGCCCATGTCTGCCCGAGGATCGCAAGCTGGTATGATCACAATCAGATTGAGGGAAGCGCGACCTCGTGGTTCGTTCAACAACATGTTTCGCACGTGGTCGTATTGTTGTTGAAAATTGATCAGCTTCTCCAGCACGGTATCGCCGACGATATCTCCAATGCCTCCAGTGAGGACTTCCCCCACTTCTCCCTCGGCGTGACAGCCAACGACGGAAAGGGTTGGCAAAGCGTGCGGGGCCCTCATGGCTCGTAGGGACTTGGTCATATTTCGGATTGCGTTCTGACTGCTGCCAATTCACCATTCATTCTTTGATTCCCTTCTTATAGACCAGCTCTTTTTTTTTTTCTTTTTCTGTTTTTTTCTTCTTGTGAATCCTCTATGCTGCATGCTTTAAATTTGAACTATATTTTTAAGGTCTGTTTCAAAGTCGTGGGACAGAGACGTGTTTTGCGCTTTTTTGGCGAGCTCCTGGTTTGGAATACCTTGCATGACGTCCAGTAGATTTCACTGTTGTGAGATCCGGCAGTAGCTAATATTACAATGCATGTCTACATTCTGTATTGCCGCGCCTGCCAATCTAGTTTGCCAGACAGACAGCTCGTCAATATGTTACGCTTCTCAACTATTCTGGATCTGGAGAGGTTTTCGAGTTGGGCTTCCGATTGGCGCGACGGAGGTTGGGCCACTTTCCCGCTCGGACCTAGCTCATCTCCCGTCAATATTGACAAGACAACATGTTCTGAAGAAATTCGCAGCCGTCTCAGAGAGGGAGAGGACGAAGGCTCCAGCCGTTAATTAATCGGTGCATGCATATGTTGCAATGCATGCATGGTATGATGCTGCACTGCCGCTCCATCTCACATGTAATCTGGATTGCCGAGTCTGGTTTCGGGCACCCCCATTTGGCGGATGCTTGTATCGTCGGTGTAGGCGCTGTACATCGAGCTGGTGTCGGTCTTGCAAATGGTAGGCCGCCCGGTCACAACAAGTCACATCGGTGATACTCCAGCTCTGTGACAACCGCGGCCACTGGTGGTTCGCATGCATGCTCATGAACATGGACCCTGGGACGACGGACAACAGACGACCGAGGGACCTCGTTTTCATGGCATCAAGTCGGTAGTCCAGCCCAGATGGTCACAGACACGATGAGCAACCATTGCCAAACGTTGTGCCTCCTGTGCCTCTGTCCTGCTTCTGTATCCGAGACAGCTAGAGTAGACACGAGTCATTTCGACAGCAGATTATGATCAGAGACCGTCATTGTTCCAACCATGCATGTCTGTCGGATAGCACGCGCCGGATTCGCAGGCTGGCAGTCTGTAGGGCCGAGAGAGGTTTCAAGACTGGAGTTTATTTTCTTCTTCTTCTTCTTCTTCTTCTGCTTTTCTTCTACTTAACTTTTTCAGCGTAGGCTTTCTGCAAAGAAACCTCGTTTATCCATGTCACTTGTTTTGCTCGCAACCGAACGGTTGGTGCGACAATGGAAACCAGTTGTTTCGTTCATTGTGCTTTGCTTTTGTTGACAACCCAGAGAATTAACAAAAACTGGGCTTCGATGCCAAAGGCCGAGTTTTTTCTCTTTTTCCGTGGATATTCAGAGGGAGTCAGCAACTCCCTACTGTCTGCCATTTTACCCCTTTGCTGCACCGGAAAGCTCGATATGCTTTTCACTGTCGGTCTGCCCAAGGTACAAAGTCCAGATTTGCGCTGTTATCAAGGGGACCTCGACATTTGAAGCTTGGTTCGATATCATGGTCGGTTGGAACACAATTCGAAAAGGACATTGGGGGAAAGAGTCACGCAATATTGAATAGTCTTGTTGATTGGTTGTGTTGTCGGGGTCCTTCTGGTCACACAGGAAATGTCAGGTCCATCGGAGAATCGGCCGGGTCCAAGGTGGGGGGGGGGCCTGTTTGCGGCAGAACAGGATATGTATGCGAGGCATATGCGAAGTTTCTTTACCGCTTACTAAATCAGGCATATCACCTGTCCCGCTGGGCCTAAGAGCGATCCCCCCCGCCTGAGATTTGCTGGAACCCCGCTCCTTCCCCCCGCTCCTTCCCCCCGTTGGGCCCCCACTCCTCTTCCCCTTCCCTCCTTTTCCCTCTTCCTGTTCCCCCCTTTTCCATTTTCCCATTTTCCATTTTCCCATTTCCCCCTTTTCCCCTTTTCCCCTCATTCCTCCAGCAGACATGTCTTCACCAGATGGGCCGCCACTGCCTTTGAATCTTCCATGTACAATGAATGTACTGCGCCCGCGTGCGCTGTTCGCTAGCATGCTGGACATGAAATGTCTGGTGCTTGAGACTGAGCAGTTGAGAGCCGGCGTCCCACTTCGCACAGGGCGAGCTAGTTCATTCCAGGCCTTGTAGATTGGTCTTAATTTTCATGCTCCATGTCAACAAAACGTTGGGCTAGTCTTTTTGGGCTAAAAAACGTCACCGCCGCGGCTTTCTCATATGTGTATGTTGCATGTTGTATGCTGCTTTCACATGGTGACAACGCTGGCCCCAAACGGGCCCACCCTAATAGCTCCAAAGGCTTCCTTCCTTCCCTCGTGCCTAGCAGGGCGCTTTTCTGGACGCCATCTCTCTGAATGTTGTCTGGCGCGCGTGTGAGTGCGTGTGCATGTGCGTGGGCGCGTGCGTGGGCGCGTGTGTGTGCGTTTCTTTTTTCCTTTTTTTTTTTTTGCTCCAGCCTACTTCTCCTTAGAAAGGTAATTGGTCGTGTGAGGATTTCCAACCTCACCAGCCATCTGACATCCTTCGTCCTCGCCGCCAAACCTCTTGTGACGATTTTCCACCGCTTTTGTCTGTGCGCCCCTTTGTCTTACGGTTCTCTCTGCATCAAACTCGTCCGCCATCAACGGCCGCTGTAAACAGGTGCTCGTAGACGTGACTTTGTTTTCGTCTTGTTGCGCGTTTCTGTCGATTCATCCTGCGCCTCGTCCCATCTCGACTCCTTTTGATTCAATATCTCATGACCACCGTCTTCTGCTGCGGCTGTTTGCATCTTTCCCCATCGTTGAGGATTACTCTGCCGCAACGCGACTAAGCGCAATACTTGTAGCCACAAAGTCTTTGTTTACTCATCCAACATCCCCGGTCAGATAGAACTGCTCCTCTCAGTCGCTCTCATCTTTTGACCTGAGTGCCTCCAGTCGTCATCGTCGTCGTCGTCGTCGTCGTCGTCGTCATGTCGCCTGCCGCCGCCGCCGCCTCCGTCGCCCGTGACGTGCCTGGCCATGTTCGCTTCATTCCTCTGAGCTATGACAGCAGTGATTCGCACAATTCGGCCATGAAGCTCATCACAACTCTGTTCCCTGACTGGGCAGCGGATGAGGCTCATATTGAGTTCGTCCGATTCACCGATGGCATCACCAACACTCTGCTCAAGGCTGTAAATCGCCGGCCTGGTCTTAGCAAAGCCGACATGGAACGGGATGCGGTCCTCTTGCGTGCCTACGGAAACGGAACCGATGTCCTGATTGACCGTGAACGTGAAGCGGCAAATCACGAGCTTCTCATGCAATACAACCTGGCGCCTGAGCTCCTGGCTCGCTTTGGCAATGGCATGCTCTACCGCTTCATTCCAGGGACCGTCGCACAACCAAACGACCTCGCTGATCCCCTGATCCTCAGGGCAATCGCACGAAGACTAGCTCAATGGCACGCGACTGTGCCCTGCATCTCCGATTCTTCTCTCGGCCGAGACAACCCGAACCATGGCGACGAAAATAACAGCGACATGATAGCCAAGGCCGCGGCTGGCAAACCCATTCCCAATGTCTGGACTACAATGCAGAAGTGGATACTGGCTTTACCGACGGATACGGAGTCGCGTCGCGAGAGAAAGGCACTGCTTCAAAAGGAGCTGGATGAAATGATTCTACGGCTTGCCCAGCGTCCCGGCCTAGGTCAGAACGGGGTATGTCACGGTCCCTCCAAAGACAACACCATGAACAACCTCTCCTCGCCCCCTTTTCCATGAAAATCCAATGTGTGCGAACGACGTTGTTTGGAATCATTGACAAGACCACATTTCACTAACCAAAACGGGGGTTTCTGGAATCGAATATAGCTCGTGTTCGCTCATTGCGACCTCCTTTGCGCCAACGTCATCATCCATCGTGACACCGATGCAGACAAAACTTCCGTCAGCTTCATCGACTATGAATACGGAACACCATCGCCCGTGGCCTTTGATATTGCCAATCACTTTGCCGAATGGGTCGGATACAGCTGCGACTACGCAGCCATTCCCAGCTACCCCCAACGCCTGGCTTTCATCCGCGAGTATATCGCCACCTACGCCAAACTGGCTGATGAGACGATGAACCAAGAAGAGGAAACCCAAAGGCTAATGGATGAGGTGGATGTCTTTCGAGGAGTTCCGGGCTTCTTCTGGGGTATCTGGTCCTTAATCCAAGCCACCATTTCCCACATCAAATTTGACTATGCTTCGTATGCCGAATCGCGGTTAGGTGAGTATTGGGCATACAAGAACGAAGCCGATGGTAGTCGTGCGGCGTCTGGAAGTGAATTGCCGCTACGAGAAAAGCAATGGGCAAGCCGGGAATAATGTGGAGCCTTTATTTCTTTTCTTCTTCTTCTTCTTCTTCTTCTTCTTTCCATGAAAGTGCGGACTTCATTCAGAGATGAAAGAAATGACAAACTTTGTGAGCAGATATGGATGCTGGGAATGAAATAGGTTCAAGAAAACGGAGAGCCATACATTACTAGCGCCGTTCATGCCTGCTTATCGCAGCCGAAAAAACTGATACAAATGGCCTCTGAAGGAGGAAGTCGCATCGCATCACATCAGTTACCAAAGACGGCATCACACCGATAAAAAGTGCAAACCTTAGACAAGACGCATATTGTTCATCACGGGGCAGAGGATACAGACATACATACGACATACAAATATACAGACATACAAACAAGTGTGTGCGGCAGGGGGGCCGTGTATCGAGTTCAAGGCAAGGCGCTTACCAAGCAAGAACAAAGCCTTTTCTTTTGAAAAAGAACAAGCGTGGCATCTGGCATTACGAAAAGAATAAGGAAGAAAATCAGACTTTGAGACTTGTGTTGAAATAAAACTTTGGTTGGAATAAAGGAAAAGAGTCAAGTGCCAACTGTATACTGCATTATATCATATATGTATGTAAATCGGACCGCCTTGCATGGTAGAGATTCTCTCAATACTTTTTCATTTGCCGACGACATTCAGCAGGGACTTGGCCTGACTCAGCTTGGGGTGGCTTATGCGAAGCGCGGCATTATAATAATAGTCCTTTCTATCTTTTTTATCATTCATCTTTTTTTATCATTCATATCGTTTTATAATTCATCTCTTATAATTCATCTCTTTTAATAATTCACTCTTTTTAAAGTTTAGATTTGAGTTTACAATCTGCGGTCGAGCAGCAACGAATTCTGCGCGGAACTACATCTCAAGATATGGATCCCGAAGAGAGTACCTCCTCGCTTGGGACGGGACAACAAAATTTCAATCACACTGTATGTGCGCTACCATACACACGTGGAGGTGGAGGGAGGCGCTAGTCACAGCCTTTTCGAGAAACCCCCCTTTACGTAGCATTTTTCATTCCTTAAAGGAGGATGAACATGGATGCTGGGGTTTATGCACACATTCGTCTGTACGTACTGTATGTACTGTATAGATGTATTTATACGCTCCAAAATGAAAGAAGAAATGTCGCAACGAGCGATTTGGATCATGTCGCTAGTCTGATGCATCATGGCAGAGAGGCTGAGTGATTGGGCATGCTTCATGTAACACCTCAAGTACGGCGTCGACACGGGCGGTTTTGGGCTTATTTTTTTCTTTTTGTCTTCTTTGCTTTTTGTTCTTCTTCTTCTTCTTTTTTTTTTAAGTTACCATCTTGGCAAGCATCGACACGAATATCCCCCGCAGACCTCCTTGATGTTCCGCTACAAACTAAGGGTGTCTACGGGGTTATGGATGGAAACATAGACCGCAGATGTGCACATACAGCAGCACGTCCTTTCTTCGAAGCCGTTATCAGAAGTAGCTGACATGGACGATCGAAGTCGGTAGAAGAGTCCGGTTTCGTGTTTCAGAGTAAAGAAGATATTGAAATGGTGGTACTTGAAGTGGTCGGAAAGATTTGGCATTGCCACTGTGTGTATGATTTGTGTGCATGTACACGGTGTGACCTCTTTCTTAGTACCTACTACCTACCTAGGTGGTGACTAGGTAGTCAGCACATGTGTATGTAAGTACAGCGTGTTATCTTGCGCCATCGCGGCTGGGAAAAGCGCAGCAAAGAAAAAAACAGGAATGCGTAGGTCTCACAGAACATAGCAAGCCAATCAATCTTATCCGAGCACATGGCGGTCAGAAACATGGTCAAACGGCTCATGCAGGAGCAGCCGCAGCCGCCGCCGCCGTTCTCTCTGCTTTTCAGATGAAAGGGAACGAAAGGAGAACTCGGATGGAATGGAATGGCTTGCTGATGACACCCCCCGTATGTTCTCGCTGGAGTAAAAAAAAAGGGGGCTTCGACAGAGCAGGAACAAAAAAAAAACGAGCCAGTTTTGTGCGCTTCTCCGAGTTCGGCAGATTATTCCATCTGCATTTCTCCTTTTCCTTTTCCCCTCTGTCTTGCATGTTGCATAGAAACCATCAGCGTGTACGTCGCTGATTACACGGTGAGCTTTGTTTCGGGTTTTGATGGTTTTCTATTTCCCTCCAAAAGGCTTTGCTCGTCATCATCGTCGGTCTCGTCCGGGCACCCGATTGGGAGAGGAGGGAGGGGAGGCGCGCGGGAGGCGGAAGAGCTGGAGATGGCGCATTTCAAAAAGATGATACCAGACATGGATGAAGGTGCGGACCTTGATGTAGTCATACCCGTGCCACGCATGATGGACGCTGGTGAGCGATATTTCAGCTCATGTGGTGGGGGACATGTGTGCTCCGGTTGGGTAGCGCGGCGATGCAAAGCCTCGTCAGCTCCTGCCTTTTAATTGCGCTTCAAGGCAGGCCTGATGCAGCACCGCACCGCACCGCACCGCACAGCAGCAGACAACAGGCAACAGGCAGCAGACAACAGACAACAGACAAGCAACACAGCTCACAGCTCGCAGCTCGCAGCACACAACACACCAAGTATGCACAAATAAGACAGGCCTGCAGAGCCGACCTTGTTGTTGGGCCTGGTCTTGGCCCTGGCCCAGGCCCAGGCTCAAGTGTCCAGTGCAGTTAGCACGGCTGGTGGAGATGGATTCTGGGACATGAGGCGGGACGCGGGAGGCGGGAGGCGGGAGATTCCCATGTACCAGGCTCTTTCTTACCAGACGCCTCTCATTACCGGGCCCTCCCGCCCGGCTGTGCTGTTAAGGATGGGCCTGAGCTCGGGATGGGGGGGGATACGTTACGTAACACCAATTCGTGCGCAAGATACTTGTATCATTTCCGATCAATACCAAGCCTCGCAATGTACATAGTACAAACATCAGCCTCGTCCTCCCATCCATACTCTTCGTTGGGGAAGGGGAAGGAAGGGGCGTCTCACTTGCCCTAACCATCACAGCGTAGAGAGATAGAGAGAGCGTAGAGGAAGGAGTCGTGATTCGTGAACACCCCTGCCCCCTGGCTCCTCGCGCCCCCACCCAAATCACCCATGATGCATGATCCAACATTGAAGTCGAGGCGCGGCAGCAAACAGCTTCGCTGCGCACATTATAATCTCTTCGTTGTGCATATCCATGCCCACGCCCACGCAAATGCCCACGCCCACACCGATGCTCACGCCCTTGGTCCAGTCCAGCCAGGGCGAGTCAGGATGGGTCGCTCGACGCTCACCCCAGGTTCAGGATGACAGCCGCCGGCCCTTCCAAGTCCCATCCCATGCTTGAAGCTCTGACACGGTCAGCCACATCCTTGAAGGACGTTTGAAGATTCGAGATAATGAGCCAGTGACGAGACGGAATAATCCGCCTAGGCAGGCAGCAAGCAATATTTTTGACGGCTATGAGAACAAGCCGCCGTGTACGACTACGAAACCTGAGCCAGCCAGCCAGACAGCCTCGGAGCGTCAGAGCCTGGGCCGCTGCTAGCTGCTCATTCGGTCTACTTTTTGGGCCGCCATGACTGCGCTCGCGCACATGTGCACACTGCAGACCAAGGACCGGGTAGAAGATGGCGGGATCGGGAGGAATGGAGGGAATGGAGGGAATGGAGGGTCTGAAGGGACTGGAGACTCGAGGGACTGGAGAGACTCGAGGGACTGGAGACTGGAGAGACTCGAGGGACTGGAGACTGGAGACACTCGAGAGACTGGAGACACTCGAGAGTGTCTGGAAAGACACAAGACTGGCTGGCGACTAGACTCTTCCTTGCAGGCTACCTCCTGCACGCTGCAGATTACAGGCCGCGGACCGCAGAACATCACATTAAACTAGCCAGGAATCCGAACACAAACACTCTTACCAACACTCTCTCCACGTAGAGACACCTCCACTGCTCGAGGAGAAGAGGAAAAGAGAAACATGCTCACTCACACCATCCACTTCTACATACACCACGCCCGCTGCCCTCAGTGTTCTCTGTGCTCACACACTAACCCGTCGCCGACGAGCGACGAGAGCATGGTATATGCCAAACAGGATCAGCACTTTGTTTATTCGCCCATATTCCCTGCAATCTTGAACCACAGCCATGCGACGAAGCACATGTCGCTGGTGCTCCAGTCATATTCGATGTTCATGAGTCTTGTACCAGCCTTCTTATCTGTCTTTCTCACTCTTTACCCAAGCGTGATACCGACAGCAGCAAGTGCTTCGACAGCCCCGACCCTGCTACTGTTACTGTGTCTTTTTCTTCTTCGCTTTTTCTAGAAGCCTCAATTTCAATAGAGAGACAGAGAGAGCCACGTTAATAAGCCTCCGGGTTCGTTCTCGAAAAAGCCACAAGAACGACACCACCCAGAGGTGTAGGAACGGTCGAAACATCATCCTCCCATTTCTAGGTGATTATGTCTCCGTGATCTGCTTCGGGAGATGAAGTCGTCACCATGTCTGGCATCGTTGCAGATCCTGCGCCTGGCGTAGATATCGCAATACGCCACTTGCGCGACCAGCAGGATCATATTCAGTCAAAACTGTCCGTGCTGTTGTCTGCGCAAAGCAGCCTGGATCTGCCCATGGAGGTCAATATGTTGCGCCACAAGCTACAGATTCTCGAACATCTTGTGCATCATCACGGTACGTTGATTGCAAAAAGAAAAGCCCCCCCCCCCTCTGAGCGACATGTCTTGTTTGACTTTCAGCCTCCTGTCAATCCTTCACTTAATTTGAGCATTTGGTTGTTATATACCAATTGCTGCCGCCGCCGTCCATTTTTGACATGGCTTAGAGCATGGTGTTGATCGTTCAAGAAAATGAGCCTCAAGAAAGGGGAAGTCCCCTAGGTGCCTCCCCCTATTGGGTCTTACTTGTCTTGCTAACATGAAGCTTTTACTGGGTTTCAACATGAAAAGACCTGACAGCCAAAGTCCCTCCTCTGTCTAGCGCCGAGGAAGCCCGAGCTCTCCAATATCGTTGCGAATGTCTCGAGGCCGTTTGTATTCAAAATGGTACGTCCTTTCGAATATGCGAACAATATATTCGCATTCTCGCGCATTTTGCCAACAAGAAAGGGAAAATACAGATGTGGATATAATTGAGCCGTTGAGAAAGTCAGCGCCGTTGGCGCCCATAGACTTTACTCCATGGCTTGAGAAGCATCTCGATCTCCACGATCCAATACTGCGCTCCAACCTTGCTCTACGTGATGAGACAACTACCTTCAATCCGCTATGCATGCCACTGTTTAAGTGTTGGGACGAGCGATGCGCTTCTTATGTCTACGGATTATACACTCAACAAGAGCGGAACGCTCACGGTAGTCTTCATCAAAGGCTTGTGAAACGAGATTCGGGATTTTCTACTGAAACATCCCCAGGGATTTTGATGAATTCACACCCATTTCGACCAGTCGATCACCCACAACCATTGCGCCGTTTGCCGCCGTTCCAAGCAGCAAGACTCGGAGAGTCATCCAAGATTGCCTCCATTAGCCCCCAAACCAGGACGAGAGAAAGGGGTGATGTGCCCACGAATACTACAGCTTGCGACACAGTAGGCTTTAGGGGCCTGCGTAGAAATTCAGCTGATTCTGAGGTCGGGCCTTTACTACCGCCATTAAAAAGACCCAGACCTACCCAGCCTCGACTCGAGTCTATCGGCGAGCTGTTCCGCGAGACGAACCCCTGTCTTCGATACATGATAGACAAGACACAGGTGCAGATCCCCCCCCCGCCCAAAAAAAAAAAGAGAGAGAGAGAGAGAGAGAGAGAAAACAGCGATATGCTCTCGATTAAGCTTACCAACTTTCCTGCAGTCTGATGATAGACCTTGCTTCCATAGTTCGGACACACCCCCGCCAGGAAGGGTTGAATACTGGGGCGTAATCGGCTGTGTTCGCAATCCTCTTGCTTCTTTGGCCGACATGCTAATTCCAGGTAAAAACCTTGGTTCTTTATGGTTTATTGTGATTTAGTTCGTGTTGACCATTTGTTTAGCCTCATCGTCTCCAAAGCAGAATCATACGACCTTTTTGTCTCCATTTTCTCAGCGACGAAGCCTCAATGAATTCTTACAAAACGTCTGCTCCTTTCCTGAGCATTTTACAGATATTGTCAGGGCCAATCTTGACTTCGCCGATGGCTTCTGGTGGTCAGCAAATCTTGATTCGAAGAGCAATTCAGACGATACAACTTCTGGATTCAATAGTGCGATGCCCGGCCAGCCTCCTCCTTCGCTCTCGGCCATAGCGAGCAGTTGGCATGCTCAAGACACGGCATATGATCTTATCCATTTAATTCGAGTCAGCGGATTACTGTGCGGCTCCCGGCAAAGCGAGGAGGCGTCCTTCCCCACACTATACAATGCGAAGCTTCTACTTCGTGAAACCATTTTCTATGGAAGTTTGCATCCAGATCCTGTCCTGCGAATCGGTGCGACATTCAATACACAGAGCCCAGCAGAGAGTTTCGACTTGGACGAACATAGGAGACTGCTCCAGGAATGCCTGATACGGTTTCTACAGTCGTTTGAGTCAACTTGTTCTTCCACATCGACTCATAGACCACGGGACAGTCTCGCAGATTTCCTTGCCATTTGTATTTTCAGCGCAACACGCACGCTCCTAGTCGACATGATATCATTGACACCATCAAGCTCTGGCAATCTACCGCAAGCCTCTCGAGCTACACCAGGAAACACAAGCGAGTTGATGCATGAAACGTATCGGAGCCTAGTGCAACTATTTTGCTCGTCTGGACCTTTGCTCAGCGATGGTTGGGAGGGGAATTTGACACACGAGGAGACATCACTTTACTACAGTATAAACCGCCTCATTCGAACGGAAATCTGGGATGTAGAGGGCATTCAGTCAAGCGCCGATTATCTGCTGAGGCTAGGAGACGGGTACATGGAGAATATCGGCTTCAACGGGTTCCTTCGACAGCGTGTCCCAAATAACCTGATGCGTCGGCCATCAGCATCAGCGCCGGCATCGGCATCGGCATCGGCATCGGCATCGGCATCGGCATCGGCATCGGCATCGGCATCGGCATCGGCATCGGCATCGGCATCAGCAGTACCAGCACCAGCACCTGCACCAGCGTCTGTTCTTATGCCAATGCCACTGCCAGCTTCAGTGCCGGTATCAGTGCCCGCTCCAGCATTGCGCACTATCCAGGTTCAGCAACAGCACCAGCCAGAAGCTTCGTTCACGACCTCACCCGGTCCTCAAAGCTGGCGGACTAGTTTCCACGATGATGTCGAGGTCCCACAACGCCGCACGTCCGAGTTGGGGCCTTTCTCAAGCCCAGCGATTGAAAGAGTCAGAAGACATACAGTAGGAGAAGCTTCCTCGTCGTCTAGACACCCTCCCGACTCATCGTGCAAAGTATCAGATTCTTCCACGCGTTATCGGGCTTCTTACCAACGAGCTCCGTTGCGGCGCGTGTACTGTGACAAGTGCAACGAATATCCTGAAGGCTTCAGAGGAGAGCACGAACTAAAGCGTCACGCTGATGCAAAGCATTCTGCTCTGGTGCGCCGCTGGGTCTGCTGCGAACCGGATAACGCCGGGAATTTTCCTTTCCGACCTTCTGTATCATTACTCAGCTGCAAAGCGTGCATGGCTCAGAAACAGTATGGCGCGTACTACAACGCTGCAGCACACCTGCGAAGAGCTCATTTCAGTCCGCATCGTGGTGGCAAGGCCAGCGGTGACTGGCCGCCCATGTCCGTCCTGAAGGACTGGATGCGAGAGGTACGGCAGCCGCTGGACCCGTCGCAAGTTGATTATTTGAGTGGATGTGAGGACGAAACCGACAACCTCGCCTCGGAGTCGTCGGCATCGGCATCGGCTTCGGCATCGGCTTCGGCTGCGGCGTCTGCATTGGCATCGGCGTCTGCATCGGCTTCTGCATCTGCGTCTACAGCCAGGGTGATTCCCGACCCAACACTAACACAAGCTTACATAGGATCGCCGGTAGATGATCTCTGGCGGCATAATAATAGTAATACCTCAACGCAAGCTAATCAAGCCGGAAACCGGTCAACCGACAGCCGCAGTCAATGTCCGAATCACGACTGCGGCAGGATTGTCAAGGATCTCGCGGCCCATATGCTGACGCATCAAGAAGAACGGCCAGAGAAATGTCCCATAGAGTCATGCGAATATCACATCAAAGGGTTTGCTCGAAAATACGACAAGAATCGGCACGCACTCACACACTATAAAGGCACCATGGTCTGCCCCTTTTGCCCCGGGGCTGGATCGCCATACGAGAAGGTCTTTGGTAGAGCAGATGTGTTCAAACGGCACTTGGCCACGGCACACAATGTTGATCAAACACCAACAAACAACCGAAGCAGCAACCTAGCGTATCTACTAGACGACCATCAACATGCCTCTGGTATTTCTCAAGTTGGTGCCCGATGTTCCATCTGTGGCGGCCGGTTCGTCACTGCCCAGGATTTCTACGAGCACTTGGACGACTGCGTTCTTCGCGTGATTGTGCCTGTGCCTGTGCCGATGCCAAGTTCGGATGTTGTTATCCAGGCGCGCCATTTTGATCCAGGATGCGGTTCAGTAAGCCCGCGACATACGGATGATTCAAATAGGAGTTACTAAATGAAAAAAATGACAAAAGCCGTCGACGTTGGCCTGGTATTTCTATAAGATTTGGCTGACGGCAGGTCGTAAAGCAGTGTCAAGGACATATTGACCCAAGTCGTTCCGCGGCCCCCTCTGGCCAGGTTGGAGAATTGGCGTAGAGCTGGTATCCAATTTCAGTACCACTTTTAAGGTTTTTTTTTTTTTTTTTTTTTTTTTTTTTTTTTTTTTTTTTTTTTTTTTATAAGAGGATGATGGTGGAGTTGGGTGGATCATGATTGAGCAAGGATTCGTCTCTAGTTCTGATCTTTATTCTTATTCTCATACTCTTTTCTTCCTCTTTTCTCTCTCCATACTATCCCCCTTGCCCCTTTTGTCTGCTGCCGGCAGAGGGTAGAAGCCACGGCATCAAATACCCGCGCGAGAAGAGAACTGCTCGCCGTCATTATATGCAAACCAAGAAAGTGAAAATAAAAACCAGGTATCCCTCCCGCATCATTACCACTTTCAATCCCAAGTAAAGAGTAAAGAGTAAAAAGTAAAAAGTAAAAAGTAAAAAGTAAAAAGTAAAAAGTAAAAAGTAAAAAGTAAAAAGTAAAAAGTAAAAATCCACTCAACGTAGTACCCTGTCGTGAATCACCCATGTCAATCATACCACGATGGACCGGAGCCCTCGGTCTTTTCCGTCACGGCTGCAACGATTGCCGACGAATGTCCGTACAGGAGTTACTTATGCTTTGTTCTTGAGGAATCGCCCACCACTCGTTCTGGGGGCGAGAGGTTGTGGTTTTTGAAATGACTCGTTTGATGTTCATTATGGGTGCGGTACAACGTTGCTTTTCAACGAGAGAACAGTAAGTACGGTGTATTATGGCTGGACAAATTCCAATGGACGAGGGGAACATCCGTTTAGTTTTTTTTAAACGTACATACAAAATTAATGTCATCCCACTGTATGTACTGGAAATATACGAAAATAGTCGGCCACAACGAGCCAGTCATTCCAATGCCGACATCTTCATGGTAGAACTAATGGTATTTGGTCTCCCCTTGCCCTTCCTAGATTGCCCACAGATTCTCAAGTCATAGATGTTAGTCTCTTTTGTTCATCAGCTTCATCCCAACATGGCCCAATTCCTCGTTACCCGTTCCTTTTCTCCAAAATGTAAACTATGCCATCAAATAATGCACAAAAGTCAGATATAGCTGACGCCTGAAAATAGATCAAACCGCGCGCGTGCTGATTCTCTATATAAAGTGTTTTTTTTTCTCCCCTTTTTCTCAAGGCCGTCATCCTCTCCCCCTGGTCACCGAAAACGAGACTTTGATATTCCGGCGCCGAGAAGATCAAAGACAACAATGCAGATGCAGCGGTAAGAAAATGATAACGCAACCTCACAACCCCTTTCAACACCGGAAATAGACATTCCAAGTGGAAGGAAGTCCCCCAATGTCTCACACGTCAAGTAATGTCGTAAGCCATCATGGCAAAGCCCGCCATGAATTCGAGGCGGATATTGAAAAAAAAAAAAAAAAACTCATGAATTATTATTTACTTTGATTCATCTTCACCGATTTTCTCGCTGAGGATACCCGGCGAAGCAGACGGATTTTTGGGACTTGAACGCTTGAAGTAGTCGTGAATCTCTGGAGAAAACTCGCCGTCATCGGGCATGCCGTGATCGCGGTTGTCTTCGGTTTCCTTGGGCCCACGGCTGGCTTGGACAGCTTCCCACTCGGCACGCATGTCAGCAATCTTGGCCTTCCAATCGGCCTCGGGGTCATAGGTCTTGTGCAATCCGCGCATACGTTCCCACAGACTCAGGTGCTGGGGGTGAACGGCAATACCGTGGTATTCATCGGCCTTGCCTTCGCGGATATACCTCCAGCGACGCTCTTGTTCTTTAAGATCCAACCCAGTCGTGTCGGGCAGGTATAGCCAGGTAAGAAACATGCCGGCAAGACCGAACCATGGAACAACGTAAAATTTGGTCTTGTCATCGATGTAGTTGTACAATACAGAGGCCAACAAAGCACCAGCTTTGCCCAAGCAGGCAGAGAACCCGTGAGCGCTGGCACGGATGGGAGTTGGGAACACCTCGCCAGCAATAAGGAAGGTGACTGAGTTGGGACCAAACTGATTGAAGAAGGACGACAGGAAGTACATGGCTTGAAACGCGTGGATACCGTTTGGTCCTGTGTAGTACTCGTAATGGAAGGCAGGGATGACAAACATGAGGAAACACATGAAGAAGCCAACCTGCTGCATCATCTTCCGGCCGTAAAGTTTGTTGTCGATCAGCATTGAGGCGAGGTAGTAGCCGGCCAGGGAGACGGTGATGTTGACCAAGTTCCATGACCAGGTGGTCATGAGAGAGCTGGGGTTGTTGGAGATGACCTTGATGAACTGGCCCTGGAAAAGCTTATTGCCGTAAAAAAAGACATCGTTGCAGAACCAAGTACCAGCAGTTGCGAGAAGACGGCCGCCAAAATGAGTGAAGCAGTACCGGAGGGCAGTCACGTCGTAGCCGGTGACCTTGGTTCGACTCTTGGCCTGCGCCAACTGCTTGGAAGCGTTGGGCATCTTCCAGGTTCTGTAATAGACCAGCCATAGAGTACCAACGGCAGGGAAAGCAAATGAGAGGCGGAATGCATACTGAGCAGCCGAGGTGCTGTATGGGGGAGCACCCTCTCCCTTGTTGAATATGACGAGCAAAACGATGAGCATGACTTGATTGACAAACTGACCCCAACCCTGCATCAAAAAAGCCATGGTGACGCGGCGGCCACGATGAAGACGATCCTCGCGTGTAGACAATTTACCGGCAGTGGACACGTTCTCGAGTGAAGAAGTGGCGGTGATGGGGTACTCGCCGCCAACACCGAGAGAATAGAAGAAGAGAGACCATGCATAGCAGATGACCCAGCCCTCGAGGGTCATGCCCCAGCTAGCAGTCAACATGAGAAGACCAATGAACATGATGATGGCATCCTGAATAAGTCCCCAGCGACGACCGACCCAGTCCCCGATTACCTAAAAGGACCGTGTGTTAGCAAACCGACAACGGAGAAGGTGAGTGGTGAGAAAGCGGAGAACAAGAGAATAGCCGAGAACAAGAGAAAATGAAGACTTTGGAGACGTACACCAACAAAGACTTGGCCAACCATGATACCAATGATTTCAAGATAAGTAACGCTTGCAACCCAATTCTTGCTGCACACTTTATGCGTGTCCCAGCACTCAGGCCAGACCTTTTTGAAAAGAGGCTCCAGATTACCAATGGAAAAGAGGACATAGCCCTCTAGGCCGAGACCAGCACCAGGAATGACGGCATGTCGAAAGTACCAGGTCAGAGGTGAGAGGGGATCCTTCTTCATCATGGAGCCTATGGTACTGAGCTCTTTGGAGGCAGCCTCGCCATCGACTCGGGAAACAAATTTGACGCGCTGCATCCATGGCAAATCGGCCCAGTATACACCGTCCGACGTGTACGAGTCGTCTGGGCGGGTGACATGGCTGAAGATTCGCTGTTCATCTGCCGTGGCATGTTGAAGGGCATATTCTTCATACGCTTCGCTGTCGTGGTCACCCGGCGGTCCATGAGGAATTGGAATCTCGCCAGGAATAGCCGGAGGGTGATGATGGCGGCGCTGGTGAACTCCCGAATCGGAGTCGGAAGAATCGGAGGCTGCCATTGGATCGCGGCTTGTACCCGAGGGGGGTGCGGCTTGTGGACGGACTGGCTGCTGTGTGACTCAACCAGATGTTTACGATTCGCGAGGAGATACGTCAATGTAGTCGCTTTAGACGATGGGCAGCCAAAGAGGAAGAAGCAAAAACTGCGCTTTCAATTGACCACCGGCCGCGGTCGTGCTCGTGATCGTGGTCGACCGGCAAAAGCTTCAGCCTCCAGACAAGAGGGAAGGAAGTGAAAGAATTGAAAGAATTGAGAAAACAAAGAAAAAAAGAAAAAAAGAAAAAAAAAAAAGACAATGGGTGGCTGTCGCCACACCCGTCGATAGTGGGAAGGAGCAATGGCTCCAATTTGGTGGAGACCGGACACTTTGCGAGCTCCACAAGGCTACTTCAGGCGAGAGCCACAAAGAGGTTTTTTTTGTTTTGTTTTTCCCGGCCTCTTCTGTGAACGGAAGCTATACAGCACAGAGTCAAAGTTAAGGAGAAAGAGTGAAATGAAGATGGAGAAAAAGCCGGGGCTCTCAGAGCAGACAAGCTGTAGAAGATGTTGGAGCTTTGCGAATCGCTTTCTTTTTAAATGGCTTGGGTGTGTCTTCTGCTCATGTGCCTTGGACAACGGGACGGACGAAATCAGACGAGGACAAGCACAAGGACCGGCATCTAAGACATGGGCCAGTCAAAAGCGTCAATTGGGCATCGTGCTCGATTCTTTGTGTCTGAGGGGTCCGAACTAGGAAAGCTTTTTCTGCGGGCTAGCAGCTTGTCCGGAGCAGGCGGAGACGCGGATGGCGAACCCGGTCCGTCCTGTCCAGCCAGAGAGGAGCGAGGCGAGCGAGGCGGACCCTTGGACGACTGTTGCGGCGGGCTGGCTTCAAGAAGACGACGCGGCAAATGTCTGTCGGCTTGCACATCACGACTCAAGGACTCGACGACTCGACGACTCGACGACCGACATGCTGACGGCATGAGACATGAGACCAAGCAAGAATCACGACAGACGAGCCATCTGGGTGGGTGGAGACGGCCGCCGACGCAGCCGCCACTGAGACCGGGGGGTGCGGAAACCTGGGGACCATGGAAACCACATGCGTCACGTCAATGTATCGTGTCGTATCAATGGGGACGTCCATGGGGACCACTGGGGGCGCCGGGTGCTGCCTGAGGCCAGATCGATCCAAGTAACTGGTTCCCGGGCACCGCCTGCCTACAACCTACCAGCTGCTCACAGCACGCACGTCTCCTGCTTCCTTCTGCCTGCTCGGCTTTGACGGCCCCGGCCACACGGGCGTCATCAGCCAGTCCAGCCAGTCCACGTCACCTTGGCTCGCTTATGAGCAGCTTCCATGACGTTCAGATCCGTCACCGAAGTAGCTGCAAGCAACTGCACCTGCACAACTATGCACCCTGCGCCGAGCACCGTGCGCCGTGCGCCGCGCACCTGCAGCGCTGGGTGGCTTGAGACAGGTGGCATTCCTCGGCATTGATGCGTCTGGTCTGGTCAATTGCCATGCAGTAGTGAAACCAGACTCAATGGGCAACTGCTCGCGTGCGGCTGTCGACCGCAGGTCCCTGCCATGTTGGTCAACCCGCACCGCAATCTGGCAGTAGCTAGCACGAGGCGCGCTCGCCCACGGCCACGGGCCCCCACTTGAATCAGGTGACCGACTGCATCTTTGTCTGCACATAAACGGACCACAAACGGACTTTCAGCGCCAAGATAAGCCGAGCTCTATCTTTTGTCTTTCTTTCTTTTTTTCTTTTTTCTTTTTTCCCTCTCTTTTTCTCCTTCTTTTCTTTTTACTGTCTTTCCCCCCCTATCCTCTTTATTTCCCCTTTCTTTTTCCTTTTTCTTATCTGCAGCTCCCTGTTTCAAAAGTCTTCAATCCAGCTCACAACATAACCCACCCAGATCATTCGGTCACTGAATATATTCACCGCCCTTCCCGCCTGGCATAATTGCAATTGCAACCCTCCTCGTATCCGTCCGACACCATGCATGCGTAGATGAAGTCGTGAATTTTATAAAATTAAAACAAAAGTAGGGCAAAAGTGAAACACACAAAAAAAAAACCGTCCATGTGATCCGGAATGTTTCTTTGTCTGTACTTCTTCCTTCTCGCCTTTTTATGCCCCCGTTTTGAATCCCCCCCCCCCTTTTTTTTTCCCCAGCTTACTATAGCTACGGTGATGAAGAATCTCTTCATTCAAATGGTACAGTTCTTCACTTTTTCATGATGACCATTTGTTTGGTCATGTTCTTTTTTGTTTTGTCGCGTCTTGATCCTGAAATTGAGTGGCGTGTTCTGCGGCCTATTTAGACTCGTTCGGACGTGGACTGGGACGTCGACAACACGCAATCATGTGCGAGGTCCGCGTGGATGTCGTAAAGGATATTGCATGGGGTGGATATAATGACGACGATGTGTCGGTACGTATAATATGATGATGGACACGACGTGAATATAAATGCTTTGATATAATTGCTGCGATATAAGTGCCGTGGATACAGATGCACCGCAACACAAATACAAACTCGAACATCGAAACATCATCACCAGAAAAATGAATGCACTCGCAAAATACAACCAAATACTCTCCGCCCACGACGCCGCACGCACACACACTATGGCCATGCAGCACAGGCAAGCAAAAGCAGAGCAACATTTCTCATGATATATATCATATTAGAACCAAAGAAAAGATAAGAAGAAGAAGGCGGAAGAAAGGGGGGAGAAGAGAAGAAGAAAAGACCTGAAAAGCGACTAGTACGGATTCTGCCTGCCCTGCTCCAGAATCATTCGCAATATCCGAGTCATATCTCTTTTCGCTCAATTCCCAACCTAGATTTACCGCCCCGATTTCGTCTCCTCTGGCGGTCTCTCCTCTTTTCTGTACTTTCCACTACAGGAATAAGAGAAACAGGCACCTATCGCTGGAAGTTTTTCTTTACCTTCTTTTTCCCTACTCATTTGTAAAGTAGTCAAAAAAAAACAGAAAAAAAAGCCACTACAGAATAGGCCGTTGTTTCGAGAAAAAAAAAAGAATACTGAAAGAACAAAGAGAGCAATGCATAACCTAAGCCACATCAACGTCGCCTTGATTCCATCGCTAATTTCCGCACACGTGGCAACCTATTTTTTTTTTATATTTTTCTGGCTTTGATGCCGGTCCTTCTTGGACAGCTGTTTCCTCCCATTGCCATGTGTACAAGTTCTTGTGTTTATCAAATTCTTCCCGAGTAACGCCGCGCTGCTGTCTCTGATACAGATGATTTGATGAGAGGAGTAAAATTGCGATGAATTCTTTGAAAGAAAAAGGAGAAGAAGAAAAAGAAGAAGAAGAAGAAAAATGAAAGAAAACGTGGTTCAAAAATGAGCTAAATAGAACCGAAAGATGAGATAAAAAATTAAACTTTAGGTTAGGTTTTGGGCAAGCGTTGCAAACTCGTGAGAAAAGGGGACGCTGATAGATGAATATGCTCGCCATGGAGTTGATTAATGCCCTTTACTACAATCTTTCAGTGCATCGTATTTCTTTTGTTCTGCTTTTGGTCGTGCTTTGGCCTACTCATCGCTAGGCTTAGCAGTACACGTTGACTTGTCTGAAAGGTCTGAAAAGGCAGGTCGTGGTGTCGTATCTGCACTATCTGACCTTCCAGCCATGTCATCTGGTTCTTGTTCGGCGTCCGGATCCTGTCCGATAGTAGTTACCTTTGTCCCTTCACCGGCCGCGGCAAGCAATGGTGTGTTGATTTCCTGGGCTGGCGTCGTCGCAACTTGTGTCATTGCTTCCGATGTACTGTCTGACCCCCCAAACGTCATGCTATCATGGCTGTCAGCACGCATCATCTCAATACCTAGCTTGGAGCTTGGAAGAGCTGATTTGCCTTGCAAGGGCTTGCTGCTACGACGTCGGTGCCTTCCTTTCGTACCGCCAGCCTCTTCATCCTCGTCATCAGCTGAGTCCGTCCTGTCCCCACCACCACCACTACCGCCACTACCACCACTTTCACTCCTGGGCCGGTTACGATCGCTGGGGCGAAGGTGCTCTATCTGACCAGGAGCGGATTGATGCGTCAAAAGTGTCGGCATAGATTTCGGCGATTCGCATGTACCCGAAAGGATATCACCTTTGGCAATACCGAGTCCCCATTCTTCCCAATCTCCCGTTGCTCTCCGGCCCGCCATGGCTGGGACAGGGGCATCGTCTGTGGTTGCAGACTCCGAGTCTCCAAACATGCTGGACGTGATGGAATCTTCGCGGCTGGATATCATGGCAGACGAAATGCGTCCAGGGAAAGCAGACAGACTGGACGAGGGACTGTCGTCCGCGCGCGGATTAGTCGCCTTCTTAAGACCAATGGACACGGGGTACGGCAACGGGCCCGACATTGTCCGAGTCGGTGATGAGGGTCGCCATTGACACAGATTCCGCAGAACCTCGGTTAACTTGGATGAGCTAATGGGTTTCTCGATCAACGAATCAAAGTAGTGTGGTGCTTGCAGCTCCTTAAGATAAGCAGTTATCGCCACAATTGGAGTATGTGAGTTGGCATTCTTCGTTTCTCGAATCATTCGTGCCACATCTGCTCCGCTGATTTGTGGTAGCTTGTACTCAAGAAAGATGACATCAAACTGTATCTCGCTCATGGAATATCGGACAGCCTCAGACCCATTTGCCACAGATATGGTCCTGCATCGCAGCTTTTCCAGAAGCTTTTCCATCACCATTCTCGAAACAGGATGATCTTCGCATATCAAGACGTCCAGGGGCCGGAAGTTTGGTCCGTTGTCAAATGCAATCTGAGAAAGCCGACGTGAACTTTGTCTGCGGCGTTGTACACGTAGTAGGGCGCCATGCTTATCCCCTTCATTGTCTGACGACGATGGAGACATATCAAAAACTTGACTACGCCGGTTACGATGGTGGTGCAGTACTTCGGACGCCACAGGACTACTGTTGGCGTCGTTGGAACCGACAGTCAACGATCGTGAACGTGTCGTTGAGCCGCTGCCATGTCGTGGGGTTGACATCGTCTTTTGAGGCGAAAGCGCCAATGGTGCCGGGACCGTTCCACGGCCCTTGACAGGTGATACACCAGCAATCGTGGCAGCCTTGGTCAGACTGCATGGCACTCGAGGCACCTCTAATACGGTCGGAGGCTGCAGTGAGATGCTTGACTGATGTGAAAGACTTGATGAGTTACTTGACGCTTTTCTCCGGCCTTCAGCTCCATGTCCAGCCACAAATGAAACCAGCAAAGGTGATGAAGGCTGAGACATGCGGCTGGGAGAAGAGTTGGAATGGCTGAACCCTGAGGGAGATTGAGGGCGATTGCTTGCTTTGGCGTTGGAAATAGAACGGTGCAGATGGGTGGCAAGGACCGGGCTTCCGTCAAGTGATGGTGCTGGAGAGGCCGAAACATTGGCCGATGAGCCTCCGTGGTTAATGGACGACTGTTTGTTTTGCGAAGCTAGGGCATCGGCTCTCAATTTTTGGATGACATCTTTATTAGCCTTTTCAAGAACTGGCAGATTCTTGAAAGTAAATGAGCCAAAGTCGTCGGCCGCAATTGGTTCACTCAATCGTCTCGACTTCAAATCTCGAACATGTGGTGGGATATGAAGTGGCATCAACTTCCGGTTCAACGAGTTGACTTGGGACCGCACTCTTGACAAAGCGTCGTGAGGCCGATCGGCATATTCTGTTCCACCGCCAGAGGATTGGGGAGACAACTGGTCCTCCATCTCCTCGGCAAACGATTGCAAAACGGCACCTCTGGAATCGAAATACTCGGTGTCCTCAGGATTCTCTGGTTGTGGGACAAACTGAGCTTCATCCTCGAGCAAAGTCTGCCAATTGATCCCCTCAAACCAAGAATGGCTTCGAATCTCCTCCCCACCGGAAGCAAACTTTTCGTCCTTGTTTGAGCCGAGGCGTTCCTGCGCATCCATGCATAAGAGCTTGTTGATCAGGTCTTTGGCTTCCGGCGAGATGGGTTCACAATCCGCGTCGTCTGGCCATTGTATCCGACGAGCCAAGATATTTTCAAAGACTTTCTCGGCTTCACCAGCATGGAAAGGCGGAAAGCCATACAGAAATTCGAACATGATGCATCCGACTGACCACCAATCACTCGTTTCGTCCTGCTTATCCCCATTGATAGTTTCGGGTGCGAGATAGTCTGGTGTGCCAACAAAGCGACGGTTTGTATCTTCTGGATCAAAAAGTGCCATCGGAGGTGGCATCATGTTGGAAGGCGGGATTGAATTTCGAAGATGCCCGTCCACACTCGCTTGGGTATTGGGTTGACTGCCAGTCATATCGAGTGAGCCTTGAATCGCGACTTCGTCATCTGCATGCATTCTGGCACTTGGAGGTTGAGATGCCGCATCAGAGTCTACCAGCGAAAAGGAATTTAGTAAGTGAGTCAGAGACTCGCTACCTCCACTGTCGCTTCGATGGCCACTTGAGATCCGTCGATTTTCTAAAGGCATTGACAAAAGGCTAAAATAAGATGGCGGGCCGCCTATGCTAGCGACTTCCGGTGTGATCAGCGGTGTTCCTGTGGGAGAGTGCGTATGACCGTGGAGGTCGAGCGAAGTCGAGCGAGAAGATGCCATGGATGTAGACCTGGCAAAGGGGCCATGCTTGAGCAAATCAGGTGTTGTGTCTGTGGTTTCGCTGTTGAGCGCACGCTTCTGTCTGCCGACTAACCCCATTCGCGACAAGCCAAAGTCGGTCAACTTCAGATGGCCTTTCTGATCAATGAGCAAATTATCAGGTTTGAGGTCGCGATGAATAATGTCCCTTTCGTGGAGATGCTCAACCCCAAGAACAACTTCGCCGAGATACTTCTTGACCCATTCTTCTGGAAGTCCGCCGAGTACCTTGATAAGAGAGGCACAGTCGCCACCGTTAAGGTATTCCATGACAAGATAGAGATAGTCTTTACTAGAAAAAGTCCAATAAAGCTTTGCGACAAACTCGCTCTGGCCTTGCCACATCATGATGGCTCGTTCGGCCTTAACGTTGCCGACCTGATTCTTCGCAACCATGTCTGCTTTTTTCAACACCTTGATGGCGAAATACTCACCCGTAGACTTCTTTTTGGAAAGATACACACTACCAAAGGCACCTTTGCTGATTGGTTTGATAATCTCGAAATCTTTGATAGACGGTTGCGCAGCGCGAGCTTGGTGGGGTGCTTGGCTAGCACTCAAACGTGGTGATGTCGGCGCTCTCATGGCGAATTCTGATATTGCCGCCGAGGATGATTGTCTCCTGTGATGACGCACCGGATGAGCAACGGGCGAGCTGAATTCGCTGGTCGGAAACATTGGCGAGGCATCAGGCGAAGCCACTCCCTCGACATAAGGAATACCACGAGGCTTGATTCGAAGTGGGGAGGACGGCTGAACTGGTCGGGAGGGAGATTCCTGTCTCCGAGGAGATGATGCTCCTGGTATGATAAGACTACGTCGATGATGCTGTCTGGTGCTCGCTGCGCGCCGCAAATCGCCAACCTCGGACATGGGGGATTCTGTCCTCGGTGCAGTTCGCGAAGTTACAGAGGACGAGCGGAAGCTGCCATCTCCGTCAGCGAATTCGGTTTCATAGAGAAGAGAAGATCCTCTTCTGATATGGCGAGAGTGGCCAGCAGGAACGGATCCACTCTCAACAGCTGACCGTGGCGTAGGGCACTCCCTTGGACTGCTGGATCGAGTTGATGCTATGAATGACGTTGGCCGCGAGGTGTTTGAACCAGAAGATATATCCATTTGACGCAAGGCCGCTGCCAACGCCGATGAGCTAGATATGGATTGGTGAGTTGCATCGTCCTCGGAACGACCGCGACGCAGCTCATTTTCAACCACATGAGCGTCTGCCTCACTCCTCTGGAATCTTTCTTGGGCGGCTTCCTCGGTCTCATCTTCGGTGGAATCGCTCAATCGACCGGCGGCAATCCTTGCTGCCTTTCTCATCGCTTCGTCGATACAATCCTGTACAAGGACGGCCATTTCGATACGAATTCGCTCTGCGTACTCGATAATCTTCCGGTGTCGAAATACAGAATCAACTTTAGCTCGTGCCGCCGTCTCAGTGTCGGAACACAGCATAGCCAACCCCTGTTCTTCTTCCAAGGTGTTGGTGCTAGGAGACTGCCATTGGAGGACCTGAGATATTCTAGATTCGGATTGCGGCGACTGAGTTCGGAACTCATCGTAGTCTTGTTGTTGAGACATCTCTTTCAAAGCTGGAGTGCTGATCTCAATGGCAGTATCACAGAGGTCCATGAGCAACTCCACGATTCGGGCTTGTGGTCTGCGAATGGCGAATGATCGAGCTCGAGAATGGCCCGGTCCACTTTTTCGGTCGCGAGATCGTGGCAAAGACGTGCCAGGAGACGATTGAGTAGATATTGGAGGCCCAATGGGCATGCCTTTATATTCCGCCATTGGACTGGCCTGTGGCTCCCCGGTCGTGGAGCGGCTTTGTCTAGCCTCGAGCATATCGAGTACTTTAACGATGGAATGCCTATGCTCGATCAGGTTCTCCTGTGCCATTTGGACATCCATTTCCGCGCGGTGCTCCTGCAGGCAGAGATCAGTGTGCTTCTCGAACCACCAAGGAGGGATGTCTCGTTCGCAGATACGACATAGAACAGAGGCCGGTGGATTGCGCGTCTCCGCATCGTCTCCGCCAGATTCAGCAAGCTGCGTGAGATAGCTGGCTAAGAGTTCAGCGCCAGATCCCAACGAGTCAACAATTAGATCTGGGAGGTCAATTTGGATTTCCTGCGGCGCGATCCAGGGGCGAAGCATCCACATTGTCTGTGTCTTTGTCAGTACTCCTCCACCTTGGAAATATTTCTGACAAGTCAGAGAGCGGCATCTGGCTTACATGACTTTGTCCTCCGGATGCATTATCGTATACCATGATTCCTTGGGCTTCGAGATTGGCAGTCTGAAAATCCTGCTCATGGACTGATTGATCATCTCTTCCTACTCCACTTCCGACTCGCATTTTCGACAGAGGGCCCAGTCGAACGGAGAATCGGACCCTGTAGCTCTTCGAATCATCCTTTTCCATCGAAACCACCATATCAGTGAAGACACTTTTGTTTTCGCTAACGATGAGATCTGACATAGGTTTGCCATGTATGTCTTCGAAGGGAGTGCCGACGACATCCGACCACGACGGGCTGACCCATTTTACAGTGCCGTCAAGATTCAGGCCAACAATCGCATTCAATGTTGATTCTGCCGCCTCACGGAGCTCCTCGCGCTCGTTACGGATATCCTGGCTCAGAGATCGTTCCATTGGCGCGGCTTGTTGTATTCGCAATGACGATACGGCTGGCACGGCCAGCCGGGAAGAAGGTTGCTGTTCCATAATCGGCCTGGATTGCTTCCAAATCCACTATCTCTGGGTTCTTATCTCGAATGAATCTTCTGAGCCACCGGCGGGGTGCACAATACTGGCACGCGTATCGGGCTCGAATTGGGTAGTGGGGATTTGGGGGTAGCTCAGAACGTCTTGGTCGTCTCGGATGCGACCTGGAAGTCTGGCAAAAATGCCAGAACTATGCCACCGCGAAATTCGGATACATGACTGGAAGTCGGTAAGCTCGTGATTTCTCGCAAGTCGTAGACACGGTTCGTCAGGGTGGAAGGCTCAGGAACACAATTCCTAAGACGGAGGCCAGGGCCTGGCAGGCAGCAAACGAGGCAATGAAGCGGCAGGAATGGTTCAGCTGCTCGGAGGCTGAGTCTTCGTGATCGATTGGCAGGTTTCAATCGAAACTATTTGGCTCTTTGGCGATGGGGTAGAAAACGAAATACGGCCGTTGGAATGGGCCCAAGAAAGCAAGAGGACCGCTGCCTCTTGTTCACAATCGTTGTGTCGTTGGCAGGACTTCCCAGATGCCGTGGGCGCGTTCCCTCTCATGACACATTAAGCGGGGGAGGCAATCTCCCAGCCAATCACGACACACCACCTGCCACGCCTAGCCCGCCTCCTGCGGTGGGTCAGCTCACGGGGTCCAAAACCATCCACACATGACCTTAGCTCATCTTTTCTCCAGCCGTGTATCATCCACGCACCGAGTAGAATTTTTGGGTGGGCAAAATATATCGATGGCTAAAGCGATCGAGTGCTGGTGCTATGGTAGCTATCGATTACTCTTATGTAGACAACCCTCATTACCGAGCTGCGCCTTACTGACTTCTCAACCGTCCTAACACGGCCGCAGCCAAGCAGACAGGTACCGAAGGCATATGGCACTTAACAGTGGGTAGCTGGCATTCGGCATTTGGCAACTGGCACTTGAAAGGATCTACATACACTTGGCACTCCGTCGGTCCCGCAGCAGCACTGTCACGTTACAAAGGGGCCACTTCTTATGCATATACCTACCTAGGTATAGGTATATAGGCATATATTATATATATATAGGTATATATATATATATTCGTCCACCTTGACTGTCTCTGGTAGCTTTTATCTTCCTGTCCTTTACCCATGCTGTTCGAGCTATCGTCCGGATTGCTGCTTGTGTCTGTCAATCGTACGAGCCGTTCCCCTTCTAGCAGGGCCCGGGGGAGGGACTCACCAACCTGCCGCTTTCTCCAGAGAAGGAAACCGCACGCGAGATCAAAGCTGGTCCCTTCGTCTCGCCTCAATCATTGACTGCGGACGTGTTCTGCTTAATCACTGATTATACACCACAGATGGGCTTCCGCTATTGATTTCTACTTTTGATTTTGGAAACCCAAGGAGATTGAATCAATCAAGATGCGACCCACGGGTCAAATGACAATCATAACTTCGTTCTGTAAAATGACAATCTCAGCGTGAGAGCCACGCACAAACCTATAAGTACCTAGGCAGGTACCTAGGAAATTTTCGCAATGGTAGGAGGATCCTTGTATGACAAAGAGCTTGTGTATTAACACTCTCATCAATCTCGGCAACCCGTCGGCATTTTCCACTTGGTTCTGTAATCGTGCTAATTCATGATGACGAGTTGGTGATGGCCCAGACTTTCTTCTGAGACTCTATCCATTCACCCTTCTCCATCCATCTCTTCTCGAGCCACCGCGCCAGATCCTTGTCAGATTCTGGTAGAGACTCTAGTGGAAATCGTCTAGCATGAACGTGAAACTTGAATCTCGAGGTGCTGCTAAGTCCCGACGTGCGCAAGGTGTCCCACATTGAGGGTGCTTCGTGAAAGACACCATCACATTGATACGCAATAGTGAAATCATACACAGCCTTAACATGCGGGGCCTTCCGGAGATGCTGGACAGTAGCGACGAAGCCTTTGGTACGAGGAAAAAGTAGATTTCTCGGCTGCGACTTGTCAGATTTCTTGCACCAAACCTGTGACTCCTCAAACTTTCTAGGTGTGAAACGAGTTGCTTCACTGAAGCTGATCAGCCCTGCAGAAACGAAATTAGGATCGGGTTTTCGAAAAACGACAGCAGATGTACCACGTCAAGGAAAGTAGCGTTCAGTATGGCAATGTGGGGGTTTTAAAAGGACCCCAAGACAAGACTGACAGGTAGGGAATTCATCATTGACAATGCCCGAAAAAACACGATTCAGTTCGGCTTCATCATGGAGCCAATTCCGGCTAACAAGCGGCATGCCCATTGCCCATAGGCCCCAGCCTAGAAACGGTACGGCCTTGAGCTGGCTCTTGGCAAAGTATCGGCAGTATCGCAGCATTTCAGAGCGTTGGGCCAATGCCTGTATCATGTAGAAGTCGGACCAAGCAACATGATTGGCAACCACGATGGCTGATTCGCCCTTGGGAAGCGAATCTCCTGAGATTTCAATGCGAGCTCCGTTGAACGACTCGAAGATGAGCTGAATCCATGCCCAGACAGACGAGGCTATTCGAGATGACGCTTCGTAGACTGCTCTAGGGGCAAATAGTGCAAATGGCAGAAGAAGCGACAGCAGTACGTCGGCCAGTAGCAAGTACAAGAGCCATGGCAGTACGATACAGATTCCCCTCAAGTGGTCTGCTGCTGATGTGTGCTGAGCCATTTCTTGGACACACCGGCCGAGGTGGTGTCAAGAGTCCAAGACGGACAGACTCCGACAGAGGCGTAGGCGTGGGCGGAGGACCAGAGCAAGGAGGACGACGGCGTGACGTAGCGTGACGTTTTGTCGTGATACAATTTCTCGGGCGCAGTAGCATGGAGTCAAAGGTGGTGTGTGCTAGGAACGTGGCGCCGAGGATGCCACGATGCTGGGCGTGGTGGTTGATGAACGTTTCTGGAATTGCACTACACTGGTAGGTGACTGCGCGCTCGTTGTGGCGAGAGCCCATCTCCGTGTCTCCATGTGACATGTACAATGTATACACAGAATTATGTATTATGTATGTACCTACCCAGGTACCTTCAGCGGACATACAAGACTGGCCGCTGAATGTATGGGCACAGGCCAGTCACCGGTGAGATTGGTCTGGGACCGTCCAACCCTGGCAGGCCGCTCACTCACTCACCCAGGAGCGTCCGTGTCTGATTCAATGATCGGAGCGGACGGGCTAGCGCGCTGCGCTGGGGCACTGCGACTGGACGGAAGCCACAGCCGGTGGGGCCCCCGGGGTTGGAATGGGTGTGATGGGTGTGAAGGGTGCGTGTGTGATAATGTGCAATAGTGCGTGCAATTATTATTGATGTCACCCATTTCCACCCGAGATCGATCCAAAAAGCGGTTCGCGTGCCGAGGGCTGGTCCGCGACTGCTGTTAGCCCTGCAGCTCTACCGACGGCCCTAAGCAGGGGACCAAGGTTCGACGGGCGGGCAGCGAAGGAGAGGTGGAAAAGGCCAGCCGACTTGGTCTGCTTTTGGTTCACCATGAGCCGGGCCTGTTGCGGCCAACACTGAAACAAGGTCGCAGTGGTCTCAGCGATGGTTTACCTGCTGGCAGGTGGTGCAGGTGGTAGGCACGCAAGTACCCGCGAAGCTTCCCAGTGTGAGCCGCGAGCTGCTCACAAGCTGCCCGTCCCAAGGCCCCGCTTGTGACTGGTCCGTGCCATCGCCCCTGACTCCAGAGTCCAGAGAAACCAGATCGATCTCCCCCACCAGTGCCACCACACACAGGACATATTCCACATCACCAGTGTTTGTTTCACGCGAACCTGACCCGCGCTCTGCCTTTTTTTTTTTTTTTTTTTTTTTTGGTCATCATTCCTGTTGTGTCTCGACTGTGTACTGCCCCAAGAAGAAGCCTCGACAATTCATGCGCTGAGAGCTGCATTCTCCCGCGAGCAATCCCGCCCGGAGCTTACGACTAGTGTGGGCTTTAGTCGGAGAGCCAGTTCCTATCACGCGCTTCAATTAACCTCAAGTCCACGACCGTTCGGGCCGCTTTGGGACTGTTCTCTTCATTTTTTAGGGAGTCAAGTTTCTCACGCCGGGAAGTTTAAAACTGACCCAATTGATCAATTAACATAATTCCGTGACACTAAAATTGTTTAAACGGCTGCCGCTGACAATGTCCTCCTCCCTCTCGCCCGACCAATTTGGGAGCAATCGATCCTTTGGCTCCCCCGAATACACGACAACTAGTCAAGACAGAAATGGCCACTCACCCCTGAGCCTTGGATTTCTCAAATCAATGGCGGAGAAGAAGACTACCAGAGGTATGTGCTGGTGAGCGAGCGCGACGACGGCCTTTGACAATGACCCTGTCAGCTAATGGCTTGATAAGATGGCAACGCGCCCAAGAGACGAGGACCGAAGCCTGATAGTAAACCCGCTCTCACACGTAGGCAAGAACTGAACCGCCAAGCACAGAGGTACGCAGACTTACCCTGGATCTCTGGATGCGTGTGGACGCGGGCTGACATGATACGTGGCACATAGAACTCATCGTGAGCGCAAAGAGCTTTATATCAAGGCGCTGGAGGAGGAAGTGATGAGACTGAAAGAGCTATTTAGCAATACATCACGGAGTAGGGACAAGCTTTTTATCGAGAATAAGCATCTCAAGACCCTATTATCACAACACGGCATCCCATTTCCAACAACAGGCGACCATGACGATGGTCCCAGTCCCGGACCTGATACCAGTCCAGGCACCAGTGCTGCCCCGGGTTCTTACGCTTCATTCTCTCCCGGGTCCCAATCCGGTGCATCAAACGGTCATCTCTCCAACTTTCAATCTATTTCTGGTTACCAGGTGCACGATGCGTCGCATCAACATTTGAACAAAGGCCTTGATTTTGAACAGGCTGGGATTGACTTTGTTTTAACGTACGAAAACTCCGCTTTCTTTCGAGCCTATTTGTCGCCTCCTCCACAGTGAACAGACGCATCAAGTGTTGGCAGAAGAGGGTGAAGCCATCTATGTTGGCGAGCGGGGAGAGAGAGAGAGAGAGAGAGAGAGAGAGAGAAAACGAACGAGATGGAAATCACTTACTAACCATGTCGGTCCCGACACGTTGATTGAATAGACTTGAGAAGCCTTGTATGCAACATCTACCTTTTCTCACCACCAGATCGGAAGACGGCCACCCGTGCGGGCATGCGTTGATGGCGACATGTCCGCCAACGCCCTTCGATAAATTATCACCGCATACTCCTTTTGGGCCCAGCCATACGTGCGATCCTGGAGATGGTACCAATCCGGGACAGGGAACGTGGGAAATTAATAAAGCGGATCTATCAACGTTGCTGGATCTTAGTCAAAAGCTTGACCTCGATGGTGAGATTACGCCTGTGATGGCATGGGGCATGATTCTCAACCACCCACGGTTCGCAGACTTTAAGGCGGAGGACTTTGCGAAGATTGCAGCCGAGCTGGGACGCAAGGTTAGATGCTACGGGTAAGCCGCGACGATGCTATTTTCTTTCTCTCATGTGCATGCAGTCGTCACTGCAGATCACTAGGCACTTCCGTGTTTTCCAATACACTAACGCCATCATGCAGATTTGGCGCTGTCATGGAAGAATTCGAGCTTCGAGACGCATTCGAAAGTGTTTTGCCGTTCTACCAGGGCAGAGCAGTCTCGGCCCATTGACATTTCTGAGCAGGCTGGCGTATCTTCTTTGTATACGTTGTATTGTTGACAGTGTTGAATTTTGTCTTAGAACGGGTATCTGCCCTTTCAGCGATGTGCTAGCGATGCGCAGGCACACCTGTTTTTTTCTTGGATTTCTTTTTGGTTCTTTTTGTCCTTGTAATATTTTTGTAGAGGCTCTCGGCAGGCCTACTATGCTAAGAGTATACAGATTTTTCATGGTCCCACGTAGTAATATTTTTGAACAAAAATGACCGTACGTTGATTGAGCGTCTGGTGTCTCTCCCACTGCCTTGATGATGACCTATCCAGCATGCCCTCAATACTGGCAGCGACAGTTGAGGGCGCGTCATGGCGCAGCTTGGCAGATTGAATGGATAGACGGATGGATGTATTACATATGCACCTATGCAGAATTGGAAAATAAAGGATTGTGGGCGCCAGCTGCTGCCAGCTGGTGACGCGGGGCGAGAGGCAGACAGACAGACCAGACAGTTGAAGTTTTCGGCACAGGGCCCCACACCCCACCACAAATTCGTTCCCAACTTCGAGAGTCCAAATTCCCTGCCATCGCGAGACGGTCTGCATAACAGCTCTCATTGCTTTCTGCCATCTACATCCCCGCTGGTGCCGTGTTCGGATCAGACCAAAAACTCTCGAGCCGCCAGGATGACTGACTCTATCGACTACGTCAATATTTGCGAAAGCTGTCCCGCTGGAGATGGCTGGGGTCCGTCCGTGACCACAGAAACCACATTGAACGGTGTCCCCTATGCGCCGTTCTCCAAGGGCGACAAGCTCGGTCGTATGGCCGACTGGACCTCTGAGGGCAAGGACCGCGACCGTGGCCGAAACCAGTACAACCGAAACTACAGAGGTAGGGGGGTTTTCTCTATTTATTTATTTTTTTTGCTCGCATCAGGACGCTTGCATCATTCGCAACATGCTCTCGTTTCGACGGCTGATGATGAATCTGACTCTTTATTTTATTCGATAGATCAACAAGCATACGGTGCCAGTCATGCCGTCACCTTCAACGCGCCTCCCGCCGAAGATGAATCGAGCTTTTCCATTGTCAGCAACACGAGAGACTCGACAAAGTCACGATACGGCAGAGGAGCCGTCTTCACCCGAGGTGGCCGCGGCCAGCGTGGCGGCCGCGGTGATTCCCGCGGTGGACGAGGAGGTCAATTTCAACGCACTAGCGGCGCTCGACAAGGAGGTGGTTACGATCGAGGTGGTCGATCGAATGCTGGTCCTCGCGGTGGTCGTCGATTTGGCTGGAAGGATTACGACAAGCCTACTCGCAACCGCGACGCCAGCGTCAACATCAAAGCCGACTGGGAGCTGCTGGAAGAGATTGACTTCAATCGTCTTGCCAAACTGAACCTGGACACTGACGAAGGCGAAGATCTGGAAGATTACGGTTTCCTCTACTACTACGATCGTTCGTTTGACAAGCAACCCGTCAAGGGTGCGGAGAAGAAGCTCACGGCCATTGACCGCGCTGCCTACAATGTGACCACCTCGTCGGACCCCATCATTCAGGAGCTCGCCGAAAAGGACGAGGCCACAATCTTTGCTACCGACAGCATCCTGTCCATGCTCATGTGCGCTCCCCGCTCCGTCTACCCCTGGGATATTGTCATCGTGCGCCAGGGCAACAAAATCTTCCTCGACAAGCGCGACAACGCCAACCTGGACATGGTGACGGTCAACGAGAACGCCGCGGATGCTCCTCTTGATGCTGCTGACGGCGGCAAGGAGGGCATCAACCAGCCGTCCGCCCTGGCCGAGGAAGCCACATACATCAACCACAACTTCGCCAACCAGGTCGTCAGCGAGAGCGAAACCGCCAAGGTGGAGATGAGCCATGCCAACCCCTTCTACAACTCGTCCGAGGACTCCGACCCTGCTGCCAGCAAGGCCTACAAGTACAGAAGATTCGACTTGTCAACCAACGACGAGGAGCCCGTGTACCTGATTGTCCGTACCGAGGTGGATGCAGTCCAAAAGGGCGCTGCCGGCAGCGAGGACCAGCACGTCACAATCCGCGCGCTGAACGAGTTTGACAACAAGGCCCAGGGTAGCGGTGGTGCTCTCGACTGGAGAAGCAAGCTGGTCACCCAGCGCGGTGCCGTTGTGGCTACTGAGATGAAGAACAACAGCTGCAAGCTGGCCAGATGGACTGTCCAGAGTATTCTGTCCAAATCTGACATTATGAAGCTTGGGTATGTCACTCCTTTCCCCTTTTCCCTCTTGTTCCTAAATGACTAACGCATCCCCAGTTTCGTGTCTCGCGTCAATCCTCGCCTCAACGACAAGCACGTCATCCTCGGCGTTATCGGCTGGAAGCCCCGCGACTTTGCCAACCAGATGAACCTCTCCCTCTCCAACGGCTGGGGCATCGTCCGAACCATTGCAGACATGTGTCTCAAGCGCGAAGAGGGCAAGTTCGTCCTGGTAAAGGATCCCAACAAGTCCATCCTCCGTCTATACGAAGTCCCGGCCGGGAGCTTCGAGGACGAGTACGAGCACGAGGAGGAGGCTGAGATCGAGGAGCAAGGCGAAGAGAATGAGTAAAGCAGCGGTGGCAGCAAAAGCAGGGAGTACCTAAGGGGAAAAAAGGGAGTACCTAAGGGGAAAAAAAGGGAGTACCTAAGGGGGAAAAAAAGGCAAAAGAATGATACGACGTTGTGTTCCATTTCGCGGACTTGATATCTTTGTTTTTTTATTTTTTTTATTCTTTATGGATGGGGGTTTTTCTTTTTTTGCCTGTTTTTACATTTCGTCTAGTTTGAGGTAGATTTTTTTCCCCCTGAAATCGTTGTTTCTCGAATCCCTTTTTCGCCTTTGTCCCTGTCGTACACAGGATACACGTTCCTTGTTCTCCCGGGCTCCTCGAATCCCAGTCCATGAACACGGTACGCTAAAGATGCGAAGAGGAATCTACCCTGCAAGCAGGCAGGAGTGTCTTCCCTTTTCGCAAGAACTTGTGAGGAATGTCATGAGGTGGAAATAGATGGGTTTCTTTCTTCGCTTGGATACTGATTGATATTGACGAGTGTGAAGAATGACGTGTTTTTTCTATCGTGGTGGCGAGAAGCAGTATCTCCCTGTTATTGTTGTTTCTTTTTCGAAAGAAAGAGGGAAATGAAGGAGGAAGGCGATGGAGACAGAATTCCTTTGGGGGGTTCTTTACTCTCTCTCTTTCTCTCTCTCTCTCTTTCTCTTTTTTTTTTCATATATAGGGGGGCGTGGAAGAGCGGAGGTAGAGAATAAGTGATATTCACTACTCCTACATATTTAATTCAAAGCTTCCTGCCTGTCTCGCCCTGCCTGTCGTGCAAGAACAACGAGTCTTGATATTCGCCCCAGTGCTTCTTCTTTGGTTAACATCCCGGCGAGAACTCAGCTCTCTCTAAGCCTGAAGGCCACTAGACAGAAAAAACTAAATGACAATACACACCCCCTTGCCCTGATCTACCTCTGGCGAAAGACGAGTTTCCGCGTCACAATATTCTTCTTCCTCTGGACCAGACCGGATTAAACCAAAATGAATCAAAAGCAAACTCAGCAAAAACTCGATCCTTGAGCGTGTATAATTCTCTCTCTCTCTTGTAATGTGAAAAATGATTTTATGTGGTCATCGACAAGCAGGTACCGATATTTCTCCTGCAACTGTCTATATTATCTGTTTTCCCATTAGTTTTTAGACTTGACTAATCCTTTTTTTCTCGGCTGTTGTAGATTGTTCATGTGAACATCTTGCCGTGTGTCTCCTCAACCGTCTGTTCCCCAGCATCACTTCGAGTTTGATGCCCCATGTCGTCACACTTGTACTCTGTCTCGGTATTTCGTAGACCCTGGTTGTATAGTGCCTCTTGTTTGCCGTGGTGATGAAACACCATAGTGTCTGATAATGAATCATTCATGGCTGCTCCTCCTCCTTGAGATGCACTGTCAAGTATCGTCCTCTCTTGGACGACGCCTCCTGCTAGTGCTAGAGGCATCTTAGCAAGAATATTCGCCGCGTCTTGCACGTCGGTACAAAGAAAATGCCCATTGTCAGTCGTAGAAACAGGGAATGAAAAAATTCGCGTGTAATCTTCAGCCATCCACCATGCAGGCGTCTGTGTCTCCTTTTCGCAGTGTCGTTGTCTTCGGCTTCGTTCACGCTCAAGAGACAAACGCGGATATTTTCCGTCTGAGGCTTCTGCCACTACTCCTTCTGCTTGTTCTTCTTCTCGCTGTTGCTGGCCATCAACGGACGTTATTACTTGGAGCTTCTCAGACACGGATGCACCACGGACGTGTCGTGCCCTCTTCATCATCTTTATACCAGTAATTTTCCTGTTACGTCTCGGCTCAACGGCTGTCCTGTCCCAGGAAACGGCGTCATGGTCCAGTATGTGGTTTTTGTTTGCCTGAAGAGCTCCGCATAGGCTGCACTGATAGCAGATGGACAAGCCGCACTTGATACACTTCTGCACAACACCACGACCCTGCTTGCTGCAGAAATCGCAGAGGGCGGTGCCTACGTAGATGGCTTCCCATCCCTCGTGGAGCCTTCCGCGAAGGCGATTTTCTCGCCCGTGAAAGGATACGTTACGGCTTGGATGCTTGGAAGCCATATTGGGGACTCCCGAATTGGGCCATGTGCGAGCCAGGCCCTCTTGGTTGCAGAAATGGCTCGAGTCTGTCGTCATGGCTGACTATGAACGAAAAGACGAAATTGCTGGTGAGAAGAAAGATAGGGTTGGGGACAGAGTTAGATGTTGGTGTGCTGGATATGATTGATACGGCGCGAGACGAAAATTGGGAAGTAACCTCGCTGTCGAGCACCTGGATGAAATAGACGCCTTTCGCAACACATGATTGACGATTTACTATGATTCTAAACTGATGGAAAAAAAGAAGGTGAATAGTGTTAGAGCCAGCCAACAATTCGACGATCATGGCTGTGAGTCAAGAGCCGCCTGATCTGAACTGCCTGACTACACTTCTGAAAGTTGTGAATCACCAGGCTACACAAGCAGTTCACAAAAAAAAAGGGTGTTGCTGTGACTGCAAATATCATGGCGGTAGGTACCCGGTATCGTGAAATTGCTTGTTGGTCTGTTGATCACCAGACTCTTGTTCGGCTACTCGCTGTAGGACGCAGCATTGCCTAAATCCGGGGGGGCTGAGAGCTCAAGTGGGCTGTACATTACATAATATGTACAAGGCTGTGGGATCTGGAGTAGATTGCCGATCAGATGAGAGCAGATGAGAGCAGACGAGAGGATTCATGAGCGACGCTGGCGAGCAAGGTCAGCCCATGCGACTGACTGACACACCAGGCATATCGCAGCTTAGGGTTAGGGTTAACGTGCTTGCACCATTGTTCTGGTCGAGTCGACATGACATGCGGCCTCGTCAAACCATGCTTCAGCCACAACTCTTTCATCACAGAATCGGCCATGCTCTGCCACGTTCTGCCACCTCGCCAAATCAGAACCCCGGCCGCGGAAGCTCGGCTTCATCTTGGGCACAGACCCATCGAAGCCTGAAGTGGTTTGGCGTCTTTGTTTTCCGGAGTGGCTTGTACATACACAGTGGCTGGCGGTTGTCGGTGCTGAATCCTGATATTCCTCATCGCAGTCGCATTGCTGGGCGAGATGTGGGTGTATTATTGAGTATTGAGTGTTGGGTTTCCATAGGTATGGAGTTCGTGTTGATGGCCAGCCAACATGAAAGGTCTATGCTGAGTCTAGTCTCTTCCCGGTCACTCTGGTATTCCTCGTCACCCAACGGTGGTGAGTGAAGGAAAGAGAGGGAAGGCGCAATGGTCTTGTGCTCCATCACATCATCCGTCAACGAGGTCATACTATTCCACAGCGGGCAAAGATGTGCCGTCATTTCTGGGCCCGCCGCAGGAACAGCCAATAGGCCCAATACTACCCGACTGAATTGACGGAGGCAGGAACAAACGAGTAGCTCGGTCTTGCCGGGGCGTGCGTGTGCTGCGAAATTGGGATTATGCGCGCGGCGCTTGTGAGCGAAGCGGCCAGACACGACGTGCATTTCCGACCCGATCGGCTGGACCATGATGGCGACGGCAACGGCGACGAGGGTCAACTGGCTCTTGTGCTTTTGTCCCCAGCCTCTCGTGCTTGATTAAATTCATTGTCGGTTGCAGACCAGACGATCAGCGACCCAGCGACCCAAGAGAACCCGAGGGCCACGGGGCCAGCCAACACGGTCAACACCGAACACTGGGGCGGGAATGCAGCACACCGCAAGTGGCAAAGCCGGCGACGCAGAGAGAGACGTCAAGTCAGTCAACAGCCAGCAGTCAGCAGTCAGTGGCCGGCTGGTGTCCAATCGACATTGAAACATGTCTGGATCGATCCAAGGCAGAATGGAGACTGCCAAGCGCCCACCTGCAGACCTGCAGACACTGCCGCCCGCCCTGCCGCGTGTCTCTGCATGGAGCTGGAGCACTCTGTACCGCCAGACTCTGTTCGTTCCCAATGGGCACCTGGCCAGATGCCTCTTGGGAACAAACATGCTCCCTGATTATCTGGCCAGATGCCTCCTGGGAACAAACATGCTCCCTGATTATCTGGCGCCAGGCCAGGCGAGACCAGACGAGACAAGTGGATGGATGCGCACTGCCACGATGTCTGGTCGCTGTCCAGCCTGGTTCGGGCCAAACTGCCCAGCAGGCCTCCACTCCAGCTGCCTGGCCCCAGCGGAGCTCGGGAGCGCTGCGACACACTGTCACCCACACGCACCAGGCCTGGCCTGGCCAGACCCGCGCGCACAGCCCCCTGCCGCCCACAGCGACTTCACTGTTGCCCTCCGGGATGCTTGCTGGCTGATCTGACAACAGACCAGACCAGACGAGACCCCATCCAAGTTCTAATCCCCCCCCCAAAGCTCTAGTCCACCTTAATACCCTGCTTCTTCCTCCATCTCTCCTCCGATTCTTCCACACACATCCCGTATACACAACACAACAGACACAAACACGACCGTCCTGTCTTCTCTGCTGCCTCGCTTTGCGCCGCCCATCTCATAACATCTTGTAAACATCACCACCACCACCCCCGCGGCACCTCAGATCCAAAATGTCCAGCCAGGAGTACTACCAGGGTCAACAGGGCGGCTACCCCCAACACCCTCAGCAAGTAAGCCGGAGCTCTTTTCCTGCTCAGACAACGAGTAGCCGCGCAACGTTTTCTCTCTCTCTCTCTCTCCTCCCCCCATGATACTGCATCTGGACAAACGACTAATAAATCATCCTTTCTCTTCCAGAGCTACGGTCCTCCCCAGGGACACTACCCGCCTCCTCAAGGCCAATACTATGGTCCTCCCCAGGGCCAGCAGCCTATGCAGTACCAGCAAGCCCCCCCTCCCCAGGACACGCGCGGTAAGAAGGGTGGCAGCAACAACTGCCTGATCGCCTGTCTTGCTGCTATCTGTTGTTGTTGCGCCGTCGAAGAAGGATGCGAGTGCTGGTACGTACTTCGTCTCTGTCCCGCCCGATCGATCTATATGCCCAAAAGTGCCCGTGGGCTGGCTTCAAATCTGATTGCGTCATGACCCTTCTCTCCCGCCAGCCGTCGCCTGCCCATCCAAGTAAGATTAAGTAGCTAACATGAAGCCAAATTAGCATCGAATGCTGTGAATGCCTGCTGTAAGCGTACGCATCGCATCGCATCGCAACCGAGATATCCCCCTGTCTTAGTAGTGCTGCTTGTCAGGTACGAATTAGGGGCTCGGTGACATCCCGCTTCTTCTCGTTGAAATGGTGGAATTCTTTCAAAAAAAAAACGAAAAGAAAACGGTGGAAGATGCCAGAAATCACGACGACATCTATCGACACAGTCATTTTCGTCAAGTCGCCCAAGAAGGATACATGCCACTGAAGAAGACCATTTTCTCTCGACTTACACTCATGCACCTATCCGTCGTTTTTTTTACAGCATCCACGCGTCCCCTCCTCTCTTTTCCCTTTTCACACACAAAAAAAAAAGGAATACCCATATACGTGCGCTCCCGCAAAGGAAGTCAGCAAAACATTTTTTGGTCGGCACCACGCTCCTAGACGCGTAATGTTTTGTTTTCAGCACCTCTTCTTTTCCACTTTGGCGTTTGTTTATTGACCTTGCTTGGTGGATCTCGGTCTACCTCTTCTGGCGGAGTCGGGGCAGGTGTCTTTTTTTTTTTGGGTTTTGTATCCCTAAGAGTCGGAAGGTTATGACATGTGCTTGGAGGCCATTTTCTCGGGGGGTTTTCTTCTAGGAATAGAAATATACTCTGGGCGAATAGAGGGATGATATTTTTTCTTCTTTCTCATAATGCATGGCACGTACGCCTGTTGCGTGCATCGCATTGCTCGTGTTATGTTTTCCTCGTGCAATGGCGCGTATGAATGGCCTATCGGCATTTCGAGTACAGGTCACGCACGACACGGGATGAGCACGATAAACAATAAAACAAGAGTGCTAGATTACTTATTTTCAAACTTTTCTACTGACAATACTCGTGAGAACAGCCCAATGACCACGGTGCTGCGTCCTTGTCCTGCCCCCCCCTTGTCTCCATCTGCGATTGAGTCCGGTAGCAACGGTTCACACATGATCCGTCATACCTGGTGTGGGTGATGACTTCAAGAATCCAGCTGCACATAGTTGGACGGGAAGAGACCCGCTTGTCCGTCGTAGTGTCCGAACCACCAATCTTCGTCTGGGAATTCGAGGTTCGTGATTTTGGCGTCCTCGGGGAAAGATAATTCTAGGGGTTTTCGAAATTTCATTGTCAGTCTGTGGGTGAACACTTGGTCCGCCGATTCGGCATGTCTGATGTTTTTTTTTTTTGGGGGGGGGGGGGGGGCCTCCACATGCACTTACCGTTGTCTTCGGCGGCCTCATAGTCGTACAAGGCTGTGGCAGTTGGCCCTGCTGCTGGCGTTGCTGGCGCAGGAGCACTGGGAACGCTGCGGGCTGCAGGCTCGGGGGAGTGTGATGCGGGTGCGGGTGCAGAATACTCTGCTTCCACGACTTCGACGTAGTTGCTGGGGAATAAACCACTCTCGCCCAGGTGATTTGTGCCCATCCACCAGTCTTCATCCACCATGTCAATATTTGTGATGTACTGCCCTTCCACCAGGTCAATTTCATTGCCCTCGGCCTTTTCGTAGTCGTACATGACTATGGCTTGGTGACCCCCAGATGCTGCGGCATGCTCAGGTTCATGCTGATGTTCTACAGGCGCTGATGGCTCTGGCTCTGGCTCTGGTTCTGGCTCTTGCGCGGGTGGTGGCGGCGGCGGCAGGTTGCGTCGAACTGGCTCGGGCTCGGGAGCACGGGCTACAGGAGCAGCTACACGTATAGGTGAGGCTTGTCCTTCCTCTTCCTCTTCCTCCTCTTCGGCTGGAGGGGGTCTGCTGGGAAGACCTGGCAGAGCAAAGCCGCCGGATGGGCGGGAGTTGGCGGGAACTGGCGGAGCCGGAGGCAAGTCATCCTCCTGGCGTGTCCCGGCAGCTGGTGGGGATGGTGCCGAGCCGATAAGAGAGGCATCTTTGAATCGATCTCGGAGATGAGACACTCCAGCAGTACCATCGTCGCCGTCGCCGTCGCCGCCACCGGTATTCTGCTGCGACTGAGACTCCTCAGGGTTGTCGCGAGAATATCCCGGAGCCTGCACAGGTGCCCATGACTTTCCGGCGTAACCGCTCTTCCAGCCCTCTGCGCCGCTCTTCTGAGCCACAACTGGCGCAGCAGCTCCAGCCGGAGAGTTACTCCCTACGCTTGAGCCTCTCTCGCGAGCCTTCTTCTCAGCCCAGACCTGCGCAGGAGTCTTGCCTCCTTGATCCGCAAAAGTTCGACTGGTAGCGCCGACTGGGGGGGCTACTGGCGCAGCTGAACTGCCAAAGCCCAGCCCGCCAGGTATTGGAGCCTTTGTGCCAGTAAAGGTCGATGCACCGCCAAATTTGTTGCCGATTTTGGGCTTGGGCATCGACGTGATCCTCTCTGATTGGCTTGCTTGAGAAAAGGCCGCGGCCCTCTCGGCAAGAGGCTTGGGCACTTGAGACTCCTCCTCTTCTTGTTCTCTTGCCTCGGCTGGCTTTTGGGCTCTGGCCTTGATGGCGGCAATGTCGACTTTTCCAACCGGTTCGTACGCTCCCTTGACAGGTGCAGGGCGATCATCGCCCTTTGCCTTGGCAGCCGCCCGAATAGCAGCGATGTCTACCTTGCCCACGGGTTGATAACCACCCCGCACCACATCGCTGGCGCCGTCCGTCTGACGACTGCCTGCTTCGAATCGGGATGGCTCTGGTTTCTGTCTCGTGAGATCTGCCATGTTGACCTTGGTCGGCTTGTAGGCGGATTCAACTTTTTCTATCTGCGTTCTGGTGACCGGCGGCGCATCGTTTCCCCATCCGTCGTTGTCCACGTTGTCGTCTCTCCGAGATCGTGCGGCAACGAGAGGGTCAAATGCTCGTCCGGCGCTGGAAGAAGTAGGAGTAAACACCGGCTTTGTCCTGACGGGAGGAGGTGCTGCGCGCACCACCCCTTCGGAGCTGCCGGCGGAATATTTGGCGCCAGAGGCATCAGAGACTTTTTGCATAATGGTTTCGGGCTCAAGATCGCTGTCGGAACGGGCCGTGATTTGGACGTGATAGCCGTGTAGAACTTTGGCTACGGCGGCAGAATGGCTGGTGAAGTAACCCTTTGTGCGCTCAGGAACGCCACCACCGCACCACGCGATAAGAACGTTCTTTGGTAGCGCAGTATTTGGGTCCTTGACCTTGACGAAGGCGAACTGGATTCGACCCTCGTTAAAATCCTCAATCAACTCAGTCAATTCCCCGTCTGCATTGTTTCGTTCACGTCAGCATCGCGCCACACATTGTTGTGAGTGAGACAACAACAACAACAAGGTTGGGAATTGGGAGGCAAATCTCCATACCTCCAGTGCTCTCGACTTTGAGAATGCTCTCCTTGGAACCACCGTCCTGGAAAGCGTTTATCAACGGAGCTTGCACTGAGAAAAGCGCCCACTGCGCGTACGTGGGCGAGCCAGAGGATGGGGGCGGGCCATTGACGACACCGTTGTAGCTGCTTTTTATAGAAGGCCCATTGGTGGACAAGTTCAACGAGGCCATGATGCTGGAATACGGCCGGAGCCGGGACAGATAACGATGGTCGACGAGGAGGAGAAAGATGACGTCGCTGAAGGTCGAATCCGATGACGAAGCTCCTGGCTCTCGCTCGCTCGCGGTGCTCGGGTGCGGGGACGACGGCGGTCGGCTAGTTGAGTACCTCGCAGGAAGCTCGCGGGAGGCTCGCTCCAAGGTACCTAGGTAGTCTGGCTGGAGGATGAATCCCAGCGAGATCTCGGGGAAGTATGAGGCAGAGAATCGCGGACGGAGGTGGTGCTGCCACTGGTGCAACAGATGCTTGTGGTGTGGATGGCAAGCTCGAGCGAGTGACTGCAGAGCTCGGGGGCGGGCTGACGGACGTTGGTTGCTAAGCTGGGCTCAATGTCCAACGTTGGCTTGGCAAGGTAGTAAGTAGTAGGGGTTCCTGGCGTTCCTGACTCCTTACTCCTTACTCCTTACTCCTGAGGACTGAGGACTGAGGACTGACTGATGACGGGACGGACTGATGGACTCCTGACAGACAATAGACATGAATGAGGAGAGCGACGCAGACAGCTGACGCATGCCTGGCCCCGCTCTTTGAGGCTGTCTGGTCCAATGCGCATGTGCCGCGCACCAACCAGACAGGCCATACCCATCTATCTCGTCGGAGTGGAGGCGGCGAGGAGTCTCTCTCCTCTTCCAGGCACTCCTCACTCCTCACTCACTCCTCATCCTCATCAACGCTGCCCCGCCAAAACTTTCCATCTTTCCTAGACCACCCGTTTCCACCAGATCGCACTAGCATCATCCCGAACTCGCTGCACTCGCACCCGCACCCGCACCCACACCGGCTCCTGCATCTGCACCTGTCGCCTGTGCAACTCAACTCTCTGATCTTCATTTCCGTCGCTCGGCCGTCTTCCTGGCTCGGGCTGTTCTTCATCATGTCGACCGTCACCGAGATTACGACGCCCTCGCAGTGGGAGGAGACTCTGGGCGCACTCCCTCCCACCACTCTGCTCGTCGTGTCCTTCCACGCTCCCTGGGCTGCGCCATGCGCCCAGATGGCGACGGTTCTCTCGACTTTGGCCTCGGAACATCCCGTCACCGAGCCCTTGAGCACCAAATGGGTATCTCTCGATGCCGAGGAACTGAGCGATATCAGCGAAACCTACGACGTCACCGCGGTTCCCTTCCTCGTCCTCATTCGCAACGGCCAGGTCATCGAGACGGTCAGCGGCAGCAGCGCTGTCAAAGTCAGGAATGCCATCGAAACACACGCTCACACGGATGGCTCCGCTGCCGCTAATGGCGTGGAGCAAGCCAGCGCGTCCGCAGCGGCCGACGAAGCTGATGCTGATCCGGAAGACCAGAAAGAGAAACTCTACAAGCGCCTGGGTGATCTCGTCAAGGCCGCCCCAGTCATGTTATTCATGAAAGGGACGCCCAGCTCCCCGCAATGCGGCTTCTCAAGACAGATGGTGGGAATTCTTAGAGAGAATTCGGTCAAATACGGCTTTTTTAATATTCTGGCCGATGACGAAGTCCGTCAGGGCTTGAAGGAGTTTGCCGAATGGCCAACTTATCCTCAACTGTGGATGGACGGTGAACTCGTTGGTGGGTTGGATATTGTATGCCATTCCCTCTCTCAACCCTTCGCACTTTCGTCTACTTGTTTTCTTATCAACCTTCTTCTACTTGTGAGCACGGGTAAATGCTAACACTGATTCAGGTCAAGGAAGAGCTAGGAAACGACGAAAACTTCTTCAAGCCATATAGTGTGAGCGGGGCGGCCGATGCTACTGCCTGAAGAGAGACGAAGGAAGTTGACTATATGCATAATTCTGAATTCTTCTTGAAACATTACAATTTGTCGCAAAATCGCATTTCGAGCAACGCAGCCTATCTATTTATATATACCTTTGCCTCTGCCATATTTGGGTTCTAGGAGAGTGGCTGCGACTCCAGAACCTCCCACCTCCCGAGATCATCGGACCTGAACTCGCCGCACACTGGAGATGTGCCAAAGATGTTTTGATGGAATCCGAGGACAAGGGCAATTCCAGCTAGGCACGAAGCGGGGTCGTTTGCACTGCTTTTGACTACCATCTACGTACTCACGCAATGGGGCTGAGTGACGTAAAGCCACGGACAGTGCAAGCACGATATAGAGAGACTGGATGCACTTGCTAACACAGCAGCTCATCGCAGACCACTAATGAACCAATTCCATGTCGTCAGTTGTATGATGGCCAGGGTCATCTTGTTTAGGACGACGCGACGCGACGCGCCGCCAGCCCAACAATGCAAATCATTAAAGTGAAGCATTCAAATGGCAGGAATCCAGAGTCCAGAATCCACAATCCAGATACCAGCATCATGGATGTAGCACGCCACTAGCCAGTTTCCGGTTCATCCGGTCAGGTCATTTTTTTCCCTTTTCCCATCCTGTATTTGCCAACACGCAATGTTTGAAGTGTAGCTGGCAGCCGTTGTGAGAGCTGGCAGCCGTTGTGAGCCACATCGTTCATCTGCCGTCGCCACGGACATGCACATGCATTTGCTTGCTGTACATACACACATGAACGTACATACAAGTCTATATGTAAGCACTTGCGCCACATGGCTGACTGCCATTCGGGGCTAGCGGGGATTGGAGTGGCAGGTGGCTGGAACACAGGAAGGGAAAGAGAGACTCTGGACACCTTCTGACACTGTGACGTCCCACTTGCTGTTGTCTTTTAGGTACCTATGTGCTATGTACCTTGTTGCCATCTACCCACCTCTAGGTACCTAGGTGGTAGTATCTATCCTCTTTCGTATTGATACGTTGACGTATAAACAATATCGCCATGCTAACGAGTATTGCTATTCGCGCGACGGATTTTTGCTATCCGCGCGACCGCCCCACTAAAATGCCCCACTAAAAAGAGAGAATTTCTATTTTTCTTTTTCTTTTATCTATAAGAGCCCCTAAAATTATAGAAAAATATAAAATAAATAGAGAAAATTCTATTTCTTATTATATTATCTTATTTTCTATATATATAATTTTTATAATATTTTAAATAAATTAAGTTTAAGATTAGTTTTTTTAAAAAATATATTATAATTATTATATAAAGTATTTAATAGCTTTTAAAATTCTAATATAATAATTTTTATTTTAAGGTATATAATAGTATTTTCTATTATTTTATAGTATTTTATTTATAATTTATATAAATTTATTAAATTTAATTAAAAATAAAATTAAAGAAAATAAAATAATTCTTATAAATTCTATAATAAATACTATATAAGATTACTTCTTTTTATAATATTCTAAAATATATATTATATCTATAAAAGAGCTTATATAAGCTTTATATACAGTAATTAATTATAAAGAATTAATATTTAATTTTATTTTAAAACTAATCTTAGTATAAAATCTTATATAAATAGTATTAAAATATATAAAAATATTTTATATAAGAAAAAAAATCTATCTATTTTTATAATATTTTAGCGGATTTCTTTATATTTATATTATACTTAAAAGTAGCTTATTGTCTTTGATTTTTCTAAGTGGTGCGAAAAGTGGGGTTATTGCGGGGCGGTCGCGCGGATAGCAAAAAGTCGTCGCGCGAATAGCAATACTCATGCTAACAATTTGCCATCCATGCTCCATGCCTGCAGCTCTTGACGACAAAGTCCACCATTTACCCCCTCTACCTTGTCTAATGTTTCTTGCTTCTTTCGTTTTCTTTCTTGTTCTTTTGCCTTCTTTTACCGGGTACATGTGCCACCTCGAGTTGGATTTTGACTGACTCAACGGACGGACCGTCTTTGCTCAACGTCATTTCCGCCGCCCTGGTCTGGTGAAGCGGAACTGGTGGTACGACAGCGCGCGCAATCGACATTGTTACTCTTATCGCGCTTTATTTGTTGTTGCGTTATATTGGGCTGTCACAAGCTTTCGAGTCCTGTCTCCTCTCTCTCAACCGAGCCACCGCTTATCCCGCCTCGAGCTCCCAAGCGTACCCTTGCCTCATCCAAACCCAGCCTTGCTCGCCTTCGATCGCTATTTGGTCGCTTGCTTTGCGGCATATCTACTGATCAAACTCCTCTTCCGATTCTTTGGTCTCTCTTCTTCCTTTACCTCCCCGATTCTCTGCCATAAAATTTCGGAGAGGATTGCCATCCTCAATTTTTGACGATTAGTTTGACTCATACAGAGGGAGTCGCAATACTACGTGAAAGCACCTGCACTGCCTCCGCACGGTTTCTATACTGTCACTGAGTCACTGAGTTGTCGACAATATCAGCGCGTGATTCTTACGAAGTTGCAGACACGGAAAGCTTCTTTGCAGCTCGGACCGTGCCCATCGTCTCTCCATCTCTCATATATGCGCATGTATTGTAGCTGGCTTTGAAGTCCACCTCGACGTGCGGCGAGTGAGGCTATATACTTGGATCGCTGTTCAATTGTATCTAGCCATATATTTATTCAGTATATGCTGGACTCGTTGGATGACTTCTTCTTCTTCTTGAATGCGCCACCACGAGGGATAAGTTCGGCATATGTTGGGCGGCAACAACCGAACAGTGACGAGCATAGTCGAAGAGAGACGACTTGAGAAGAACTACGACGTGCACGTTTCATGAGTCCGAATTTCAATCATGACCCCGACACCACCAGCAACCAGTTCCTCTGCCGGAGGTGGATGGCGATCACCAGAGGAGCAGTTTCGTGTTGTTCGTAAGCGCAACCGAGTTCCTTTGAGCTGCAATTCATGCAGGACAAGGAAGTAAGTACAAGACGAGGTGTGAATACAACGAAAATAGTTTGATTGACAATCTGATGTAGGCTGTAAGTAATGTGCGTTACGCATCCACCACCTTCAACCATGTCGTAAAATATTGAATTCGCTTCTTTGACAGAAAATGCGATCGAAAGCACCCATGCGGTAACTGCACTAAGCGTGAAGGCGTGGGTACGAGCGCTTGTTCCTATGCGGCTCCGGCTACTCGAAAAAAGAGTCAAAGTCAAATTGAATACAGTCCAGACGACATGCAAAAGAGAATAGACCGACTTGAAGGACTCGTTTTGTCTTTGATGCACAATGGTGCGAACACTGACGTATGCCCGCCTCGGAATAGCGTGTCTACTTCGCAATCGACCACCTCGCAACCGATGACGGATGGCGACTCCTCAGCAGCTAAACAGCCTCGTGGATCGGGGACAGTCATGATCGATGATGATAATGATGACGATGAAGATGAGAGCGATGTCGATGATCACCTTGCGAAATCAATCGGGTATCTAAAGGTCGATGCTGACAAGGGCAAGTCAACGTATATCGGTCAGCAACATTGGCATCTCATTTTGTCCGACATTGCCGAAGTCAAGAATTATTTCACCAGCCACAAGAAAGAGCTTGAAACGAGTTACGAAAAAGTGCTGTCGTCGAAGCCTGCTACGGCGCGCGAGGGACCGACACTTCTGCTGGGAGCATCCCCTGCTTCCGAAATGGAGCTCAGATCAGCATTGCCGCACAAAGCTTGGGTTCTCGTGCTGTGCAGTCGTTACTTGAACTCAATGGATCATGCAGTCGGCGTTATTCATGGTCCGACGTTCTTGCAACAGCTTCGCGACCATTGGCGGGACCCATCGAAGACGCCCATTATGTGGTTGGGTTTGCTATACTCAGTACTCTGCCTCGCCATGCTGAGCTACCAAAAGGTCGGAGATGAGCCCTCGGAATGGCAAGGGCGAACTTTGGATCTGGCGGCAGAGTACCGAATGCGCACCGTTCAGTGCCTAGTGAAGGCTGACTACACCAAGCCCGTGGAATACACGGTGGAAACCATGATGCTCTACGTCTTCGGCGAATACTCGTCGAGGTGGGATGCAGACCTGGGGTTGTGGATGATTGTGTCCCTGACTATTCGAACAGCTTTCCGTATGGGCTATCACAGAGATGCGAAATGGTTTCCATCTCTGACACCATTCCAAGCGGTATGTACTATGTACAATGAGAGTGTAGAGAGAGCAAGCTTTACGCCAATCTCCATTGCACTCACCCCTCACATGTGAATTTTCTTGAACTTGAAACTCGAACTTAATACAGGACCTGACATGTTATTTTTTTCGCGCAGGAAATGAGGCGACGCACGTGGGCATTGGTCAGAATGGCAGATGTTATATTTTCTCACCAGGTGTCACTGCCAAACATGGTCTATGACCACGACTGTGATACACAGCTTCCTAATAACATTTACGATGATGAAATCAGTCCCAATATCAAAGAGTTACCCCCCTCGCGGCCTGTGACGGAACCTACTCCGGTGTCGTACATGATTGCCAAGGTGCGTCTTTGTATTGAATTGGGCAATATACTTCAAGCAACGAACCGAGTGGACAAAGGAGTGTCATACGATGAAATAATGCGATCGGATGCCAGGGTGCGACAAATCATTCAAGAGCTGCCACCTCACCTTAAACTTGGCACTCTGACAATGCACTCCCGGGATCCGGTCACACTCATCCTTGCCAGATTCAACCTTGATATTTTGTCACAGAAGATTATGTGTCTCTTGCATCGAAAATACTTGTGCAGAGCGAGGCAGAATCCGAGATATGCACACTCGAGAAGAAGTACTGTTGAGGCCTCCGTTCGGGCCATGGAACACTTGCAGACTCTTCATCGCGAGTCCCAGCCCGGCGGTCCTTTGCACACGGTAAGCTGGTACGTGAATTCTATCGCGACGACGGAATTCATTCTTCCAGCCATGCTCATCGTGCTGGATCTTCACTACGATAAACTGGCGAGTCAGTCGGGGATGCCTGAGGACTCGGAAGGAGCGTTCCGTTGGACGCCTGAGCAGAGGGCCAGAATGATGGGAACACTGGAAAGCGCAGCCATCATATGGAAGAGTCTCGTTGAAGGGTCGATAGAGGCATACAAGGGTGCCAAAACAATGGAAATCATGCTTCAAAAGCTCAAAGAACCAGCAGAGAAGACGACGACAGGTGGACCTGCAGTACCTCAATTTCAACCCCAAACGGCAGCTCTCTCGTCCCTTGCAAACAGCACAGAAGCAGCGTTGGACTCAACGATGCTCGCCTCTGCAACAGGGACCAGGTCGTTGGAAGGATCATTACCCAATTTCAGCGCCCAAGGCGACGGAAGTCTAAACTCCTTTCTGAATACCAATAGCAGCGCGTTTATGGGACTGGATTTCAGTCTCCCCACACCAACGCTTGGGAATATTCCTCTCGATAGTAGCTTGAACACTCTTGGATCGCAATCACCGATGTCCATGTTCACGAGCTTCAGTGGTGCATTTGCGCCTGAACCAGATTTTTCCAGCAATGTTGACTGGGTACGTTATTATTGCTGCGTCAACAAAAGAAGCCCCCCCTCCCCCCTTCTCCTCTATCTCTCATATGCCATGTTACTAACACGGAGCAAAAATCAGGGTGCATTTGAGAATTACGCACAAATGGCCAACTGGGGCGCAGACCAAAGCTTTCAGATTTATGGAGGGGGCGATGTAAATGATCAGGATAATAGCATGATGAATACGCAATAGCCTGTTCCGCTCCCCTTTTTTCTTCTCTGAAAGAAATCTTTTTTTTCTCTGAAAAAAATATCGAGAAGGACAAAGAGAAAGGGTGGGAAGGACTTGTATATATATATATATATATCTTGGCTTGATCTCACAACCAACTTGATGAAATGGCGCAAATGACGACCATTTACACGTTATTTACTTGGCAAAGGCGTTGATCGGATGGGAATGGTACAGGAAACAAAAGGCAATGTACGTCTGGAAAATCTCAACTATAACATGACCATGACCGTATATAGAGCCCCGCATAGTTAAAAGGCGGCGCATCCGAAAATGGTTTTCCGACGACGCCAACTCATACCGCGCGAAATGTCCATGTCATGCTTGGCAATCACTGCAACAGCACGAGCTTTTGCAGCGTCGGCTGACCTTGCGAGAAGAGATCGAGGAGTATACTTTCCTGCTATGACATTTATACTATTTCGTCCTGAGAATTGCTTTTTATCATGAAGTATGTTTATTTCGGGCTAAATTATATATTGGGCTTTCTATCGGTGCCTTTTCTTTTTCTTTCTTTATCAGCATCCTGTGGGGGAACCCAGCGGTAGAGATGCTCGCGGAGTGGCTGCCTTTTAGAATAGTTTCTTTGCTATTATTTCTTGGACTAGGATTTTGATATCTTTTTTCTTTTCCTTTTACTCAGTTGAAGTAATTATAGATGTTTTTTTTTTTTTTTTTT